>APFE030238104.1:166490-198004 GCA_000404065.3 Pinus taeda
TGCAAAAGTGCATGTTCTGAGGACAAGTTTTTGATAAATTTCTGGACCCTTCTCTAAATGCATGAGAAGGGTTTAAATACTACTAACTAAATAGCTTATTTATAGAAATTGAGGATTCAGTTTAAATGACCGTCCTCTTTCTAAGCAAAACTATTTCTAAAATTAAATCTACTATCTAACTATTTCTAAATCTACTCCTTAATGTCGCAAGCATTCAGTGTTTTCCTAAATAGAGTTAGCTGACTATCTTCCGCCTTTAGTTGAATGAAGAAAACAGAATCGGCAAGTTGGCATTATCTTCTCAGTAAAATTGATGATATGCTTGAGAATCATCCAATGAATATGTATCATTACCATGTATGCCTGGTAAAAGTCCCATTTCAACTTGGGTAATCCTTGGACTATTTCTACTTTTCCTTCAGTCTTCTGTTTCCAGTTTGCTTCTATCGTTGATTTCTTGCAATTTTCGGGGCTCGCAGGTGACTGAGCAACTAGGGACATTCCTTTTCGAACAATTTTCCTTGCTAATCGCACATCGGAAACTGCCTCTGTTTCTTGATCCGGGCTTCCTTAATGCCGTTTTTTCCTCTTGCGCCTTTTCTCTCATTCAATATAAAGCCCAAAATTTTTAAAAATAGTGGTTCCGTGAGCTCTTGACCCTGAGAATTAAACTGTTTGTTTCTGGTATCAGCGTCGTTTAGTACCCATTCAACCATGGTTGTACATGAGAAATCTATGATAGATGCCTCAAAAGAGTTCCATGGCTCTTTTTCTTCCTTGAGTGGATTAAGTGTGTCTTCCAAAATGTACATTGGAGCGCTGCCTTCCCTCCTCGTAGTTTTCTGCATAGTGCCTTGTATAACGCTTCGTCCTTCTTTCCTACAGTTTACATTGAGGTGGAAGTAATGATAAAAGCCTAATGACAGGAGAACTTTTAAATGCCGAAGATATGCAAGACATGCCACCTTACGTGAGCTATTTCTTCCAGAAACACAACACCCTACTTCATTAACAACTGGAAATAACTCATTAATTCGCATTAAAATGCATGACCAACTCTTGGCTAAAAAGTTTTCTCGAATAATGAGCCAGAACCAACTGCGATGGAGGGGTCCCATGATTTTTCTTTGCGATGTCGCAGATCACAGTATCGCAATATCACAATATCGCAATGTCATCGTGATGTTTTTATCACAAGGTCGCAGTATCGCAACTTTGTGGTATCGCAGTATCACAATTTTGCAGTATTGCAGTATCACGGTGTCGCAATATCTCAATATCGCAATATCGTAGATTGTTATATTCCTTATGTAATTCATGTGATTTTTTCGATGTGCGATATGCGATATCGCATATTGGCGATTTTTTAAAGTTTTTCAATGTGAGTGTTTCTTCAGTATATGTGATGCGATGAAGTTTCGCATCGCAATCTCGCCTTTTGTCATTTTAACTCATTTAGAAGGTGTATCCTATCATTATTTGTGCGATGTGATATTCTTTAAGGAGTGAATTTAATTTTCTTCATTATGAAACTTAGGTTTTTAGATTTTTCAAGGTATTTTCCTAAGTCCATGATGTTGTGAGTTTCATGTAAAAAAGAAAATGTAACACTAACTAATTTTTTTGAGGGTCCCCACTTATTTAGTATTAGCAATAATACTTCATAAGGAGGGGTGTTGTTGGTGGCCACAACAAAATACTCACAATTAATTTTCTTTATGATTAGTTCTGAGTCCCCATGGACTGAAATTATTTTGGCCCCCACCCTTTCCAACAATTGTAGCCCCAAAATCAGTGCCTCAAATTCAAGGACATTGTTTATGCAATTGAAAGCAAGTTTGTAAGAATAGGTGTTCGATTTTTCAAATTTCAGGCTCATAATCCATACTCCAGCTCCATCCCCTTCCTTACTAACTACACCATCAAAGTCCATGTTCCACATACCTTCTTCATCATCGTCGGATTCTAATTTTTCTTCCAACATTTCACCTCCATTCTTTTCTAATTTGCTTTCATATTGGCTTAGTTGGGCTTGACCCAGGTTTGGCTTGTACTTAACACCAAAAAGACCCTCAGACATTAGCCCTTTTGGTAATGACCCAAAAACAGGTTGAAGTTTCACTCAAGGTGGCTCTAGGTGATTGCAGAACCAGGTTTCTACAAACTTAAGGGACTACACAGACTGGCTCTTAACTTCACTTTTGTGTACCGTAATCATTCTTCTAACATTCATAATATAACTACAAAATTTTTCATATTGATTTTAATATAAACACATTACAAAACAATAACAATTGCACTAACATACCAATTACTTATAATTAATTTGCATAAATAGATAGAACACAAATCACAGATACAGATACAAAAGACTTCACAAAATATTCTTCTTCCTTATTAAGATAGATCTTTAAGTATGTACAACTTCTTGACCTATGCACCCAGTTGTAGGTGGTCTACACACTTAGCCATAGACTCTTCCAAGGCCTCCACACACTCAGCTATAGAGCCTTTCCTTAAGACCAAAAACACAGAACAAAAGACTTGATCATTTGTGCTTTATCTATGATGTGATCTAATGATTGATATTTGACAAATGATTACATGTCCTTAAAAATACATTACATTGCTACAAAAACCATGGTCCACATACCGTGGACTCAACAAAACAATGAACTAAAACCTCGATACCCATTACAAAATGAGGGGCTTCGACCCACCCCAAAGCCCCTAGACACTGCATGGTAAATACACCTCCATGGACTCTGCACACTCCGATCCTCAAAATGCAAAGTATTTGACTAAAACTAGACCGAGATGGCTTCCACAAAACAGGGCCCCAACACTGACAGGTGACTCATCCTGAGTCACTAACTTGGAGTGCCCTTGATCTTTTCTGCAATGCTATTATAGACAACATTGTGCTGCTAAACTATTTATGCTACCTACTTTTCCTCTTAGTGCACTTCTTCTGACAATGCCTTTGTGGTTCATCTAACAGTCTTCTCCAACACTTCTTTATCCCTCTATTGCAACTCCATGAGCCTTTCATCTACTGTTTGCAAAATCTAGAGGACCTCATCCTACTATGGTTGTGTCTTCTCTGTCAAAATCTACTCCTTCCTTCGAAGATCTTCAATTTGTCTTTTGGAGATTCTTCCCTTAAGTGATGCTAGCGAGCCTCTGCGAGAATAGTAGGGTCTGCGTAGTTGCCAAGATATCTTCCCGCTAGTTCTTCTTTTCCTATAGTTCCTCTTCAATCCTCTGAATGTTTGTATCCTCCTCCAGTGAGGTCCAACTCTAAATAGTCTCATCTAGTAACTTTCCCCAATCCACCACTGCATCAGAGATGCCTTTCACTATAGTTTTTAGATCCCTCTCCCTTTTCTTATGTACTTTTGGTAGTGTGACTAGCTACATCCTTATTTGCATCTCAAAAACCTTCACTTGATATTCAAAATTTAATTTTTTGAGCTTATTCTTTGACTCCTTTATCACAAGGCTGAGCTTCGTGACCTTCTTTGCTGGCGATTCTTCTCCACAAACCTTTGTGTTCATATTTTCACTGAAAGTTTTTGTAATGGATTCCTCTAGCTACTGTTATTACTATCGTGCTTCATCCCTTTCTTTGATCAATTGACCGAGCTCCTTCTTCAACGAAGCTCTATCATTTTCCACCTAAATGCTTAACAACAAAGTGCATTGCTCTCGCTCCTTCAGTTCATCTGTAATACTTGAGTTGGAAGTGCAGGAATGTTCATGTTAACGTGGTCCCACCCTCTTTCTTGCTCTCTATCCTCAGTGGATTCAAACTGTAACACTCCACTTGGTATCTATAAAATCCTCAATCCAATTGTCCACTCTGTTCATCGCTTTGGCTGCAGTAGTTTACCTATCTATTTCGGTTGTTGGGCTATCTGCCCTAGTACCTTTACCTCCACAATGCCTTGTTGCACATCTATCAAGATAATTTTGCAGCGATCATCGACCTTGTTCCAGGTCCTTGTTGTTACTTCCTGGAACATTTCTCCAATCTGTTTGATATCTCCATCAGTGAGGAAAACCAGTAGCATGCCCTTAGATTTTCTCCCCTTATGTTTCTTCCATGCACTCGATGTAGTTACTATTTGTACCCTCTTTTTGATGATGAATGGTGATTCCCATGTTGGATCTTTGTCACTAAGAGGGTCCTAGGTATCATTTTCTGTCTCTCACTCTGTCTCTAGCTCTGGTTAATCTGCTTCTTTTCCTTTGTCTTTCCAACTTGGACTCACATGCTGTGTGGTTCCCCCCACTGCTTCAATGTCATATATGGTTGGGGTCATCCATTTGTTTGATCATTTTTGTATTATTGAAACCAGGTCATCTTTAGTGGCCAAATATGGCAGAGGGTGTCATGTATCCATTGGATCCTTCGAGCCTTGATGTATACTCGGTGAAAATTTTCCTTGAATGTTGCGATGATGCAATACTACTCATGAAAGCAAGGTGATAACCTTGGATACTGGCTCACCATCATGTGCAAATCCATTTCCAATAGCATAAATAAATTTATGCTATCTTGTGCACATAACAACTCCTTCGTATGCCACAATGACGCATACCACATGGATTCACATACATCTATTTCAACTAGTGGAAACTGTGTGTCCTCCGACTCCTTCCATGCTAACAATGTGATGATAAAAATAATCCACACATAATGAAATGGTTTTCCTTCCTCTTATGCCTCATGAAAATCCTCAAAAAATGCCCCGCATAAGCACCTGACTCAGTTGAACTGAACCCCAACACTCCACTATGTAGCCAAAGAAACCATGGTCACGATGACTTCGTTTGCTCTACATTTTCTCATTATTTTTCTTGCTAAAATGTGTTTGGTGAAGCACACCCCTTGGTACCTGATAGAGTTGATATCATAACCGCATGACATCTTGATAATACCAAACTTATCCTTCATGGTCCCTGTCATTGCATTCTCTTGGTTTTCATTGACGAGCTCTTCGGTGGAGTCCTTCCCTTGGTAGGGTAGTCTAGTAATTCTTCTTATCAACATCTCATCAATTGGGATCATCTTCCCCAACCTGAGGCATATGTCATGCACCAATACTAGTAACTATCGAACACAGGCTCTCTTGGATGTGCTTCTACCAAAGTGTGGCACATATAACATGTTTAGCAAGCTTGATCTCTACACTCTTGCAGCCCACTGGTGTGGCTCTAACCTTGTAACTATAATCTCTCATGTCATTGTTATATATCTTTTAGGTTGAGCAAGTAAAAACATCGGACAATGTCAAAACCTCTTTGGATGCTAGGATGGAGCCCTACCAGCTTCAAAGAGGGATATCTCTATTTGATTTAGCTTTCTTTTAGTGTAAATTTTAGGCTAGTTATGATTGTACTTGTTTGCTTTGTTTGCAATGTTTGGTTGCTTTGAGTGTTATAATTCCACTAGATATGGAGTCTATAAATTAAACTAGAGTTTTGCATCAATTTTTACAGGATTTCTCACAAGGAAAGCTAGGTTGCACTAACTGGATCTTTTCAGAAATTAAATGAATTGTGGAATAGCAGAAGTGTAAGGTTCAGGAAAGACCAAGGATAAATTAAGAATTATTTGATATCAATTTAGTGGAAAACATTAAAATTAAAAACATCCAAAATAGGGTGTTCTTAGTAACGAATCTTATTTATCATAGTTCCTGTTGATTAATTCAAAATATTAGAATAATAGAGAAAAGAGAAACAATGTTTAAACAATTAGAGAGAAGAGACACATCACCATTTAGTACACCACATGAATCCTATGAAAGGTCCCTATGTTATTGATTCTCTAGTGCTTGGAAATTACAATATGCAGAAGGAAATTACATTCGTAAATCAACATCTCATAATTCAAATGATGAATTATTTATAAAAATTCCAAACTAAAATATCATGAAAAAATATCAATATTTGTTACAAATATCTCAAATTGTATTACACAAATAGAACTGAAATATAGGACATTCAAAACTAATGAATCTACTTGGCACTATCTTTGTGGATTTCTGGTGACAAATAAGAGGAATTCAAATTTGATAGAAACTCTTATTTGATGAGGTGGCATCCAAGTCACTAACTATATTTTGAGCCTTTTCCTCCCAAAATTCTGAAAATAGGGTCCTATAATACCTTTTTATATCCCAAAACACAATAGATGTTAGAAAATTGAGAGATTTTTTTGTAAATTATGATGTTGGCAACAACAACCACTTTCAATTTTTCAAAATTCATTTCCACCCGCTCAAAAACTGCATTTGAAAACAATGACTGAAAATGGAAAAATTCAGGAAGATATACCTACAAAGATTTATGTGAATCTCCCAAACCATAACAATTTTTAAAACACTGAGAGAGATTTCTATACAAGAGGATGTTAGAAACAAAAACCTCTTTCATTATTTTAAAATACGTTCTAAGTTTTTGTAAAACATGTTTTAAAATATTGTTTTGTATAAGGAAAAATCATAGTTTTACTTGGCCATGAAACAAACATATAACGTTGAGGCAGGAGGTGATATGGAAATGGGGGATGATGTGGAGACATGACATGGAGGTGAGTGGGGACAATAGTACAAGTGGCAAGAAGTGAGTGGTGTGGGAGTGACAACGAGGTCAAATGTTAATTATGTAATGTACATGGCCAGATGTCAAGATAGGAGTGGAGGGGAGCATGTAGGAAGAGCTAGTGGGAAAGGGGGAGAAGGTTGGTATGTTTTAGAGGGTGGTCCAAATGGTAAGTGATTTTTGAGGGGGGGTGGGTATGAAATAACATGGAGGTGACAAGTAAGGGTGGGACTAATGGGGAGGAAACCACTTTTCGGACTCCCCTCCCCCCACGGATAAAGGTAGGATGGGTAGGGGCACCGAAAAATCTTGTCGGTCGTCGGATGTGGGTGGAGTTTGAGATACACAGTGGTAATGTGCCCACGAATTAGTGTTTGTGGTTCCCATCAAACTTCTAGGGAAATAAATTGATGAATAAAACCAAAACTTAGAATAAGGCTACCATACACATGATCTGAGACATATTACATTTCTCCTTTTCTCCTAAACTAATACACCTTAACCTAATTAGGGTGCATTTGAATGTGCAAACCCTTATTTTATTTCCATTTTTCTATCTACTCTTTGGAAATCATTTGCAGATTAACAATTATTTACAATATGATATTTCTGAGATAAAATACTCAATCACCTTGAGATCCTATAAATTATAAGACCCTAACGTCTAGATAATAGACCTGATGTAGGTGCTTTCTCATCTTGAACTGTGCATATTTACTTCTTTTATTAAAGTCCCAATACTCCATTTTTAATTGTGTTATTTTCATCCATGTTTTGCCTTCAAATTGCACTTTTTCTGGTAGAAATAGTGTCAAAGTGTCAAAGTTTTTGTCTTTTGGGTCCTTAACCAGCTTAACACCTTATTTTGTTGGTGGAAAATATGGTGGTAGCATAGAGGGAATCTCTGCACCCTTTGTCTCCGTTTGGCGCATCTCAGCTTCCTCCTCACTGTCATGGATTTTCTCTGGTTCTTCCTACTATACTGGCTTCTTTGCCTTCTCGTTAAGTTTCTTATCTTGCTTGGTCTTCGTCCACTACTATTTTGTTGTCTTCTTCCTTGAGTACATTCTTAGCTCTACTCAAGAGACTTCAGCTAGCCTCTTTTCAGCTCTTTTATTGGATCTTCTGTAACTACCTGCTTCTACGACAACCTTGCATGCCTTGGGGATATGGGTACATTTGGTGCTTCAGAGTGATCAACTTGGGCTTCCATGGTCACTGCTAGCCCTTTCTCTAAAAATTATTAAGCAATTTCTTCAAAGCTTCTCCCAGAAATATAGTAACACACTTGACTCACTCTTGATTGCAAATTCTCAAACTAAATTCTCCAGATAGCCAACTATAAAATGTGGAGCAGTACATAGCTTTTATAGCAAATTTTAATTTTGAACCTCATGATTAGCTTAAATCTTGTTCATTTAATATAGGTATGGTGCTAGATCTAACTAGTTGTGCTTCACAAATGTGTTTCTCCCACACCTTTTAACGACAACTTCCTTTTAACTACAAATTTTTCCTTCCAATGGTCACATTTTTCCAGTTATCTTCGACAATCATGTAGTAATCAACCCTCTAGAATGCTTCTTTCAGACTTCAAAATACTTCTAAATATCATGTAGTAATCCTCCTTTGGCATGGTTCTTTCAGATTTTGACATACCCCTTAATATCACATTGTAATCCTCCTTTGGTGTGGGTCTTTCTGACTTCAACATACCTCTAAATATCTTGTAATAGTCTTATTCGGCAAATTCCCCTTATGTAGAGTAGTTTATAGTGTAGTGCCCACTTTCAACTAAAGGTGGAACTAAAACTCTTATCCTTTCATCCTTCAATGCGAAGCTCCATGGACAAAGTCATCCTTGTATACCTTTAATCTTCTACCATTTAGTCATCCTGGAATCAATTGACTGTTTAACTTCAGGATCTGAACTATGCCACCATCAAAGACATGTTTGATGATATACAATCCTAACCAATGTGTCTTAATTTTCCCTGGGAACTTCATGAATTATCTATCATATAAGAGTACAAGATATCCTTCCCGGAATGTATTTTTCTTGATGTGCATGTCATGTCAGGGTATCCCCCTTTCTTTTTGTACTTTCTAATGAAAACCTACTATAAACCTCTCCTCTTACAAAGCAAGCAATTGCACCATCATGTCCCCATTATATCAGAATCTTCCATGTCTATGAAGGTTGTAATTCTTAAACTAGGCACAATGTACTCCATAGGCATGAATAATTCTTGTCCATATACCAACCTAAAAGGTGTATGGCTAGTCAATTTCTTGCATGTTGTCCTATATGGCCACAATAGTACTAGAATCCTTAGATCACAGTCATTTATGTTCACATTGCACACTTTTTTGAGTGCATTCTGCATAATTTTATTCAAAGATTCGACTATCCCATTCACTTGAGGATGATATGGTGTACTTTTTTGATGGTGTACTTGAAACTCTTTAGTCAATTCCTCATTAGTCTAATTCAAGAAATGTGAGCCTACGTCACTAATCAATATCTTCGAACACCCAAATCTGGACAGAATGTATTCAAAAATGAATTTTGTGGTGGTACCTACGTTGCAATCCTTCACTGGCTATGCCTCAGCCCACCTCGTCAAATAATCAGTTGTAGTGATTATGTAGCTTGTGCCAGTATTGTTTCTTGGTGGTTATTATGTCCAACAAAATCAATAGCCCATTTGTCAAATTATTACAATGTCACCTGTGGATTTACTAGTATTTCATATCTTCTAGATGGCCTTCTTGTTCTTTGACATATATCACATTCTCAAAAGAACTCTTTTGCATCCTTATGGACTGTGGGCCACCATAACCCAATTCTCAATATTTTTTGCATAGTTTTACTTCCTACATAATATCCACTTGTAGCTCCTCCATGAGCTTCTACTAGAATAATTTTTCTTTCATGTTCTGGGACGTATCTTCACAGTATTTCAACCGGTCCCATTTTGTACAAGTGCCCTGCAATCAACATGAAAACAACTGCTTTAACTACCAAATATTTCTTCTGTTGTGTAGTGTACTTCGCAGGTGCCATTCCTATGGTGAGAAACTAAATAATATCCACAAAGTAATCAATCGTGACCTTGATTATGAAAAACTGTGGGTCGAGCAGGTTATCTTCGATACTAGTGGGTTCTTCTCCTGTCTCCAATCTAGACAAATGATCAGGCCTAACATTCAATCTTCCTAGCTTGACTACAACCTCAAAATAATACTCTTGGAACAACAAAAACCATCAAAATATTTTTCCTCCTAAAACAGGCCTATTCACCAAATATTTTAGTGTGGAGTTATCAGTGAACATCTTGAAATGTGCTCCTAACAAGTAGTGCGAGAACTTCTATAGTGCACAAACCATATCTAACCCTTCTCTTGTTTTTGTAGTATTGTTCTTTTCTGCCTTGGAAAATTTTCTACTTGCAAAAGTTATGGGGTGATCAACTACGCCTGCCCTTGGCTGGGCTAGCACTATACCCAGCTCTATGCAAAATGCATCGACATGTACATGAAATTCCTTATTCCAATCTAAAAAATTGAAGATTGACACAGTTACCATCTTCTCCTCCAGTATATCCAAACTCTTCTGACATTCTTTGTCCTATTTAAAAGTGACATATTTATTCAATAAATTCTTCATTGGTGTAGTTATATTCTCATATCCCTTTATAAACTTTCTATAATAGCCAGCGTGTCCAAGTGTCATGTGCAGTTGTCTCACTATTTTCAGTGCTTCCATGTTCACACTGACTACTATCTTCATGTGATCCACCATCAAACCCTTTTTTCACACAATATGCCCTAATAGTATGCCACAAGGCACACAAAATATACGCCTCTTCAAGTATATTGAAATATGATGTTTCCTACATGTATTTAGCATAAGCATTACACTCGCAATATGTTTCCTTACTAGCACAAAGATTATCCAATCATCAAAATAAAGTTCCAAGAGTTTTCATATGCACTCCTTAAATGCGACGACTACATATTTATTAAATATGGAAGGCACGTTCTTCAAGCCAAAAGGCATCACCATGTACTAAAATGAGCCCAACTCTGTTGCAAAACTTGTCGTATGTCTATCTTTTGGCGCAATTCTATTTTGATGGTAAGTCGAGAAGACATCTATGAAAGAATAGGCCTCGTGACATCCTACATTATCCAATACTTAATCTGTAAATGGTATAGGGAAGGGGTCATGCACACATGCATCATTTAGTTTCCTTAAGTTAACACAAATTCTGATCTCTCCGTTAGTCTTATTTTCTTGAACTATCATGAAACTTACCCGTTTAGACTCTTCGACAATCTCGATGATCCCTACTACTTGCATGTTGTCAAATTCATCGTTCACCTTTTCCTTATATTTTGGATTCAACCTATAGGGTATTTTATTCACAAGCTTCACATCATGTTTCAGAGGGATCCTCATAACTCCTAGGTCCCCCCATATTCCCTTCATTTCTAAAAAACCCTTAGGAAATTAATCTTGGTATTCATGTAGAAACTCTATGATTTTACTAACTGTATCTTTGTCGCAATAGTCTCCAATCGTCATGAACTTCGGGTCTTCCTCTATCCCAATATTCACTTTCTATGTTTTTACTAGTTCTGTTATATTTAGTATTTCTAGTTCTGGTCTAACAAATTCGTGATGTCCTTCCAATTATGGTATATCAATATTATGTGGATATTCATCTTTTTTAGAAGTGATAATATAATATTCTAATGCATTTTATAACTGCGCATCCCAATCATGTTGCCAAGTTAATGGAGCTTCATTATCAAAAATCTTTGCATTGATTACTTGAAGAGTTGAGTCTATAAACAGGAAATCATCTTCAGAACTGAATGTTAGTATGAACCCTTCAACCAAATCTGTTGAGTTCTCAGTTCCATGTCATAGTTCTGTTTCAAGATACCAATTCATATTAATTGTTTCTAGTGTGTGGATAAACCCATGTACCCCCTCTTGTTCTGGAATTTCTTTCCAAGCTGATGTGCAACGATGAATATAATTATAGGGATCAACCTTACCATCATACTTTACTTCTATTTCTGTGTCAATTGAGCCAAACATGATCCACATTAATCTTTGACACTGCTTCCAATCTGCTATATTTATTTTAGGAGCACCCCACCATCTAACAGGTGTAACCCTCAGGGCTACGTCCAAAGTTTGCAACCTCTGTTCTTCTGGTATTTCTCTTTCATATTCCTCAATATGCATGCTTACGTCTTCAATCCCTTCATAATAAGGTAGATCACATACCTCAAAAGTTATGCAATGAAGTGATTTTGTGGTAGAGACTTCATATAACCCGTTCTACCAATTTTCTAGTTCTTCCTCAGAATTTGAAGTACAAGAACTGTCTTGTTCCTAGTCCAATTTTCCATATGTAGTCGGATTAATCCAATCACCATCCTTAGTTGTTATCTAATAAATGTTGTTGACATATGCATCGTAGTACTCATCCTGAAGAGGCTCTGTATAGCGCACTCCCTCTGAGGGGTCTAGAGGGACAATGACCTTCATATCATCTTTTCCAAACATCATTTGTCTCTTCTTCAAATTTATTATCACCAAATTATTAACTGACCATTCCAATCCAAGTAGTGCCATATAGGGGTTTCTATCATCTACAATTTCAATCACTTCAAATTTTGCAACGGTTCAGATTCCTTCATTGTCTACTATAATGCCAGGTAACTTTCCCATAGGTATGATCTTCTGTTGATTGGCCATCCTCAACTATATTGGTGACCATTGCAACTTTGGTCTTCCCATTGAATCCCAAGTTTTCTTAGGTAACATGTTGGTATCAAATCGTAAATCCAAGATTACCCAATCCATATTATATTCCCCGATCTGCGCAGTTAATATCATTTCCTTCCCTGTTCTCTTCTTGTGTTGATGTAAAGTTTTCACTATGTGCATATTGCTTCGTGGTACCTCTTTATCAGTGCAGGAGTCTATAAACTCCTAGATTCCTCCAACAATACTCTGATTCCTCAACAAATTCATGCAAGTCTATAAAAACGACTTCAAAATACTTGGATCTAATTCTTGCATTAGAGTAGATAGTTTGTCATAGTTCTTCTTTGGCGTTAACTTTGGTTGCACATTACATGGTTAAGCCCCAACATCCATGAAGCTTCGCTTCTCTCCCATGAACATTTATTTTTCCTTTCGGACACTAAAGCCAGGGGCCTTTTCTATGGTCTTTCTTACCCATTTCTCTTCTACTTTCTTCTTACCTTTATCATCTCTCATTGCAACTCCACCCTTATTATGATATTGATGTGTGACTCATCCTCCCTTGGCTCAATGGTCATCATTTTAAAATCTTGTTGTGGGCTACTGGTTCCTTTTCTCCTTTATATTCATGATAATAATGGGACATGTGATCAAAATATTTACAGTAATTGCAAGTTGTAGTAGGGTTTTGACAGTCTCTTGTAAAATGTCCAGCATGTCCATAGTTATAACAAATAATTTGGCTATGTCCTCGGTCAGCTCCTCCTCCTCCTTCTCCTCCTCATACTTGGAAGCCTCCTTGAATAGCATGCTAGTCTGGCTCCTTGTGTCTATGTCCTTCATCTGGAAGTCTATAGTCATCAGCAATGTGCTCCAACATCAAGTCAAAACTTTGACAGTTTCTGTCATCATGGCCTACACATATTTACAAATGTTGCAAGACAACTACTTTGGGGTCTACACATATTTTTGTAATAAATATAAATATTCAGATTGATGTTGGCCTCTCATTCTAAAAATATCACACAACAAAATTGATCCTGGGTTTACTGGATTAGGTGCTCCACTTTCCAAGTAATCTCTAAACATAGGGCATTGCTATAGGGATTAATGCATGGTGTATGGAATATGAAGGAATCCTAAAGGGTCTTCTCAAGACCCTTGGCAAACTGTAAGATTATCTGCAGCTGTCACAAAGGTACATGCACGTCCATGTTCAACAACTAACTATCAAAGAGAGAAGGATTCATTACCTTGAGCCTTTGTGTGGAATTGTTGGAGAGCCAATGTAGCTAGGCGAAAGTCCCTTGAGCTAGCTCCAAATCAAGTCTTGCACATAGAAAAGACAAGCATAATCACAACATAAAACCTTGATAATCAATGCATAAACATACAAAATACATCTAGTTGCACATAATTAGGCCACTCATGCTAAAATACATTGAATAAACATATAAATGAATTATAGTACCAACATCACAGAGTGGACAGTACAACTGCAATTCTATATTAATGTTGAAAGAGTGATTACAACCATCAATTGCATTAGCCTTCCCTTACCCCTCCAGATCCTCTCTCTCTCTCCCTTCTTACAAACTTCTTATGCTTAAGTCTGAGACTCTGCTCAACAATCAGGTAAGCTATCCTTTCAAATGATCTGACCCCTTTCACAATATCCCTAGCTTTTCTTATGTAGCAACTGATGTTTCTCCATGAGTATTTTTAGGTGAAAGCAATGATGTTGCCATTATTTTAAGCTCCTTCCCATTTGCATACTCCATCAGGATTAGTAATCCCCCAAATAGTTCTAACTTTGATGTTTCCTTGCTTTTCTGAGTTGATTTAGGAGAGAATATAGGGATATTTATTAGTCAATCCATTCATTTGACCCTTAGAAATTCATTAGGGTTTACTAACATTGTTCCCAAGGTAACAAGTAGAGTTACTTAGGTCACTAATGCACCCTTAGGCTTGCTGAGAAGCTTTACAAATTAGGTTGCTAGTGTATCAGAAGCATTAGCTTGGAAACATGGCTTGTGAACTTGGTCATTGCTTTAGTCATCATGTCTTTGCCCTCTGAGCTGGTGAGGGGGTCATTTTCATATATAACAGATTCCCCCTAAAGTTTGAGATGAGAGGCTATAATGATTGCCGAAATACTTTATACTTAACTGTTATGTTCTTCTTGACAAAATTATAGAGAGGATTGGAGCTTTGGGTAGTACGGGAAACCTGATACAACACATATATTTTTAAGCAACTAAAATCATGTCCTGAGTCAGGCGTTCCCACGCTCAGTAGCTATGTCAAAGTGATTTTCTCATAAAAGAGATATGACGATGTTGGCCGCCGATAAGCACAATGCGGAACTGGTGTCATAATAGGATCATTCTAATGAGATGTCTCCAAAAAACAATATATGCAACTTGGGAGATGAAACAAGGCTGAATGATGCAAGCCTCTACCCAAGGTGTTGATGTCTACTTCACCGAACAACATAGATCGATACATGTGAATATATGCATTGATGTCGAACATGCATGGAATCATCTAATTACTAGTAAATAATGGAGACCGTTAATAGACGCGAGGAAGGTCTCCAAGATGCATAGTACAATCTAACAAGTGTGAAAATTGTTTTTTTCGTCGAACACTCGTATAATCATTTAACGAGGAGCCAATAATGAGAAACCCTAACCAAACACAAGGTAACCTTCCATTGATGTCTACAAGTATCGAGGCTCTAAAGTGTTTCTGTATCGTCTTCCTAGATAGAGTGTTGAATTCAATAGGAAGAGACTTGTCGAAAGGTAGGAAATAATGTGTCCTACATCAATTGACACAAAATGGAACAAGAATGATTTGTTTTAAGAGGAATATTTGAGCATTGGGTCAAAACGACAAAGGGCGTGATGAAAGAATATGCTTAATGGTTTGATGGAGAAAATAGAAGAAAAAAAGGTTCCCTTGAACAATAGAAGGAATGACAATGGTTTTAACCATGCAGCACTAGGCTCATGAATAGCAAAGAGTGTTTGGATATAGAGATGCAAGAACATTGGGGTATATAGGCTAAACTCATAGGATGGTAAGATTCATATTGAGAGGCTATCACAAGGAAGGTTTATCTAAGGGAGTGCCATGTTCAAGGGAACAACTGCTGCCAGAACATGCTTTCAAATATTGAACATAGTTATATTGTCCACTTTCCCCATTTGATTATTTTAGTGAGTCCAGACGAGTAAACTCATCGATATTTTCATATTTTAAGGACCGTAAAAAGAGTGACTCTATGCCCTATCTGATTAGTTTAATGAGTCCTAATAGGAAAACTCATCAATCTTTTCATGTTTTAAGACTCTGAAAAGGATCGTAAAAAGAGAGACTCTACATCACATTTGAGTAATTCAATGAGTCTAGATGAGATAACTCGGTGTCCTTTTCATATTTAGAGAGTCTGAAACTATCATAAATAATGATTCCATGGTGGTCTCTTTATCATATTTGTTAATCGAGTGCAACAAAGGTTTAATAGTATACCCAAATCGGTTACTTTTCATGAATTAATCTACTAAGTCCAGATAAATAGAAACCTATGCTTAATAGATGTTGACCTCATTTTGTTACGAGTATGAGGAGACGAACTAAACTCGATATTCGTCATGAATTTTTAATGATTCACACAACGAAAAACTTAATACCTTCATTGAATTTTAACGAGTCAAATGAAGAAAACTCAAAGTATCTTTTTCAGTTTAGTGAGTAAGGAAAAACAGGTAAAAGAGTTGTTCATTCCTTCTTCATAGATTTAACGAGTCTGAAGAAGGGAAAAACACAGGGATTTTTTGATTTTAAGAGCGAGAAATGGTCCCAAAAAAGAAAGTGATCATATTATTGTCGTATATTTTTAATGAGCTCGGTGATGAAAACTCGAGAGTTTTCAGTTTAACGAGTGAGAAAAGTATCTAAAAGAATGATCGAATCATCTTCATAAGTTTTTAATGAGCTTGAAGAGAAACACCAAGATTTTTTTGGTTTTATGAGCGAGAGAAAAGCACCTAAAAAGAATTCTCAAGTGATATTTTTCAGTTTAATGATCTAGAAAAAGAGCGAAAAAGAGTTGCTTAGATCATCGTCGTAGGTTTTTAACGAGCCCAATGATGAAAAACTTAGGGTTTTTTCAGTTTTACGAGAGAGAAAATGTCCTAAAAAGGATGATTGGAGCTTCTTTATAAGTGTTTAACGAGTCTGAAGAAGGAACTCGAGGTTTTTTCAGTTTTATGAGCGAAAAAAAAGTCCCAAAAAAGAATGCTCAATCAATCTTTTTCAGTTTAATGAACTAGAAAGAGAGGGAAAAAGAGTTTCTCGGACCATATCCATATGTGTTTAATGAGCCCACCGTTGAAAAACTCGGGGATTTTTTAGTTCAAGAGCAAGAAAATGTCCCAAAAAAGAACATGCTCATATCTTTTTTGTAGTAGTTTAATGAGCCCAAACAAGGAGACTGGAGGTTTTTTAGATTAAAGAGCAAGAAAAATATCATAAAATGAATGCTCGATCTTCTTCATGGTATTTTAATGAGCCTGAAGAAGGAGAGTCAAGGATTTTTTGGATTAACAAGCAAGTGCAATACCATAAAAAGAATGCTCGACACTTCTTGATCTCATGCTTGACAATAGAATGGTCTAGGCCATGCGTTTCCTCATAAGGCCAAGGGAAAACATCATGGAAGTCCTTCAAATGGTAAGTGAAGCTCGCAATTTCCTCAAGATTACGATTGGCTCCAATCTATATGTTTTCCACAATGCCTGCCTTGAATGAAATATTAATGAGCAATGTCTTTAAAACATTTCCCATGTTTCCCTCCGAGTCCAAAGTTTGGATAGTCGTATAAGGTGAGGAAACGATTTCAGGTGCATTACATGATAGGATTTTAAGGGGAATCATGTCCAAATTAGATATTGGAACACGATGGTGCAAGTCCTCCCAAGGTCACTCTTCTAAACTTGTGATCTATCTAATAGCTTCGTTTGTAGGTAGGACTTAATTGAGGTGACCGAAAGAAGGATCTATTATGGGAGGGGTGGTGGTACTAGGCCGTGACCAAAGTGACCAGAGACTTGGATGCATATTGAATGGTCTAATAGGCCAATTCAGTTGGTGATAGCAACATTTGTTCTCCATAAGTGTCAATGTCTGAAGGGGTGGTAGGATCCAAGGATCGGTCGATTCATGAGGAATGGGTGAAACCATGTTTACTATTTGTGGAACCACTTGTAGTAGAAGAGGGAAACGACCCATCAGGGAAAAGCCCTTCAATAGACCAGTACAAATATTGATGTAAGAGTCAGGCACACCACCCACTAAGGTTATAGAGCTGTTGGGTAACGGGGAATAATCAGGGTGCAAAAGGAAATCTAGTCCACTGTGACTATCTTTCCATCCAATGGAAAGAGGATGATGTGAAAGATAGTAGACACAATGATAGTCATGGCGTAAGTCCAACTGCGACCCAGAAATAGATTATAGTCGAGATTTTTATCTACGACTTCGATGTCCACCATTATCGTTTTCCCATTCAAGGTGATGGGGTAGCTAGTTAGGTAAACTTTTGGGATGAAAGTGTGGATGTTGAAAGCTTTAAGGGAATTCGATGGCAGGAATAGGGTTGGAGAACCCAAAATGAGCCGACATGAAGCTGACATTACATAGGTTGAAGTGCATTCTTCAATGATAGTTCTATGTATACCTTTACCTTTTGAAAATATTTGCACCTTAAATGCAAGTTGGTGAGAAAGGGGAGGTTTACACTTTTCCATGTCGAAAATTTCAAGCATGGAATCCTTAGGGTCTATACCACCAATGGTTGAAAGCAGAGATTTCCTTTGTACTGGACATGTTTGTAGTACTTCAAGCACTGACATAGCCAACAACACTTGTGCCAAGTCTTCTACAATGATGTAGTTTTGGGTGGCACGTGTAGACGTATTTTGCGTTATGTGTCGAAGTGCCCCTTTACGGGGCGAAATCACAACATCAACAACCGGCCCTTCAATATGAAGATCGTTAGGAGATGGTGGGTTTTTACTTAAGGAGGGTCCCTTTGCATGAGTGACTAGAGCTCCATAAGATTTGGCTCTAGTTTGTAGATCTACCACTTCAAAGCTATAAATGTTATATGGTCCTTCACCAACTGAAGGATGTTGCGAACTACCATTGCCTCCTTGCGGGGGTTGGGGTTGGTTTGCAATAAGGTGTTGTAGTTGTTGAGTAGGGAAAGGATTATTTAGGACAGCAAGTGTCCTTTTGGTGTCCTTTTTGGCAATGAAATATGTGCATTCTTGAAGATGCAAACACAAATATGTCATCTGGTCTTGTGCCCATATTTTGTAAGGGAATCTGACGGGTTTATCATTTCGATTGTCAGTGGGTGTAGTAGTCTTCTGCTTTAGGTTTTGTTGTTTTGTTGACTTCTCTTCAAAAGGAGTGGTATTTTTCTGATTCTTCTTGTTCTTACAACAGGGTTTTTGTGTAGACTACACAAATTTGATTGTGGTGGTAGGAAGAGTAGTTGATTTGGTAGAGGGGTCCACTGACATCTAGGCAATGTGACCATTGAGTTGTTTTAATGAAGCCCCAAAGGTTGCGCAGATAAGTTCCACTGGAATGCACTCTAAGTTGTTGAGTAGTGGGAGCATTGCAGTTATGAGGGGCATTGAGAATTACATTGTATAGAGTGCCAGACTGTGAATATATCAGATCTAAGTGCTAGGCATGATGAATGGATTTGTCTTTTGTGACCACACCACCTAAGGTGAGATCCTTAGTGATTTGGGGGAGTAGAGACTTGCGAAACCAATATGCTAAGAGATAGTCTAGGAGGGGAGCTTTGACTAACCTCTGCCTATGTCTCCATTCATGTATATGATTAGAGATGTGGGTGGTAGTATTCTGACCTAATGAAGTGAAAAGTTCCATCCTAGTTTCATAGTGGATGGGTAGATGGAAGTGCTTTAACAATTCCATCGCTAGAGCGTGAAAGGTATTCACTAATGTGCATGGTAAGTCAATGTACCACTTGGCTATGTTGCCAGTAAGGGTGTGGGGAAAAAGACATAACTAGATACTATCATCCACCATGGAATTAGAAACACACCATAAAAGATAGGTGGTGATGTGTGTACCGGGATCCTCCCCTTGTTTCCCTTCAAACTTAGGGATGTCTGTCAGTATTTTATGCGGGATTCGTGGCCAAAGTAAGTTATGATAGATGGGGTCATTTGTAAGTTTTTACAAGTCGGGGATATCAACTGTTGCCAAGAAAGGTAGAGTGTTTGATGCCCCCAAATCAAACCAAGGCGATGACATATGACTTGAGGATCCTTGCGGTCCTCCCATCGTGTTGTTCCCAATATTATACACAGGTTGCATGGTATAGTAGGTGCTTTGGGGTATGGTATTGTAATGTGGATTTCCATATGGATTTTTAGCCTTGGGGATAGAAGTGCCCCCAGGATAAGTAGTGCCCCCTTGATTCATTTGAGGTTGTGAGTAGGGTGCCCCCATGGATTGATTGGGACCTCCTTGAGGATTACTGCTTGCCATAGAACTAACCATAAGTCCTTGACTAGCATAAGGAGTGTTCATGTCAATCAGTGATTGACCATGCATGCCTGAAAACGGAGGCAGAACTATTACGCTCCTGACCGGTATATGCATATTGGGAGTGCCCCGAGATACTTGAATCTGGGGGTTATAACAATATGATGGATTCCAACCATATTGTTGGTTGAAGGGACCCGTGCTAAGTATGCTATATTGAGTGTTATAAGGAGTGATATATGTAGCACTTTCGAAGGTACAAGGTTTGACACTAAAGGGGAGGAACTCGGAATAAATTGGGTTCCACTCGTGGAGGGTGTCACCATATGGTTTGAACCTGGGACAAATGGGATAGCAGGGTTCGCCATCAAAGATGTGGTATTGACTGTCGACTAGGGAAGTGGTAGGGGACCAAAAGTGTCTAAAAAGTCCCATGACTCATTAGTCATCAATGGGATGGGTGGAAGTGTTCCTACTGAAGACAAAGGAGGTACAGATGCAATAGGAACTAAGAGTGGGCCCAATGAATTCGTGATCGGAGGATTGTATGGAGGAAGAAATCCTTCAGTAAAGTAATCCTCTGGTAAGCTTGAATCATTGGATGTCCAAACTAATTATGTGTGAGATCTCAAAGGTTGACTTCCCTAAGATGGGGAATCTAGTTCACTGGAGCTCGACGGATCCTCCACAATGAGTGGGTGAAGTCCTAACAATTGTTTAGATTGATGATGAGGGTCAGATGTAGCCATGATGGCCGATAATTTTTATCAGTAAATTTTATAGTGATGTTTATTAAAGTTTTAATGATAACACTCTCGTACGTAAAAAATAAAAAAGTACACTAGGTAAATTAATCAAAAAGAAGAGGGAAATGACCCTGTCTGATAAGCACCGATCACTAGAGATGAAACCTAGTATCACAATGAATAACACAGAGAGATGGCCAAATGTACAGTTACGGTTACTCTAGAGCTTCGCCTGAACCTCATTTTGTGGGGCTAAGTACTCTCGTGAAGACAAGCGCCCTCCAAAAAACTAAAGACATAGTAGGTCCGTCTGTGTGAGGTACCAGGGCAACCCACCCCAGTGACCTTGTGTTAGTCACTAAAAGTATCGCCACTAAGGATACCTCAAATCATAAACACTATCGGGGGGGAGATAGTTGTAGACAATACGTTGTGTGGGAAGGATACCTGAGTCCTTGACTCAGCTCCGATAACCTGACAGGATCCCCGATACACATAATACCCAAAGGAGATGCAAGTAAAGCTGGGCTAGCTTCACTTACAGTCTGATGTTGTCTCGTATCTCACTCCCCTTTTACTACAGTGATCCTGGTAGTATGAGCGTAGAAGGATTTCTCTCTTTAATGACACTAGTTTTGGTGTATGATCTTGGGCAATTTACTCACACTGCCTAACCCAAGATCCTAGCCTAAACTAATGTTTGTTTACTCTAGCAAGAGTTGACGATTGATTTTATCAAGTAGATTTTAAGTGTACTTCATTAGAGTCTTCAATAGGGGTGTTGATGTAAGAGATTTTATGGGACTCTAACTCAAATCATGCAAAATCAATGTTTGTAAATTTTCAATTTCAATGAATAAGTTGCTTCTACAAAGGGAGAGTCATTCATACATCAATATTTACACCATGCATCCTATTTAGTACAATAATAGCATAACCAAAAGAATTTTTCAATGCTCACTAACAACTACTGAAACCAAATAATGCAGATCTAACAAACTAAGTAGAAAACAATAAAAAAAAATTGAATTTTTCTTTTATCAAAATAAAAACATTAAGAAGGAAAGCTATTTTCTTTAAAAAAAACTTGTTCAGGACACAGATTAGTCAAAAAACACAACTACAGATCTCTTATCAGTCTAGAAGAAATTTTCCCAACCCTTTGAGGTCACAGACACTGTTGTTTATCAAAAAATGGGCGACTGACAGTTTGTGCTAGAGGCCATAGAGAGTTACTGATTGCACTAACGCTCTGGTTGTGAAGCCACAATGCTTTATAAAGCTTTGTTTACACTAGTAACCTACTTTAGTGAGGAAAAATACTTTAAAAAAGGGTCGTGAGGATTAGATCCAGGGTTGAGTAATGAAAGAAGAGTGTTGCAAGGTCCTGAGTGGTCAGAAAAGGAATGAACAAGTACAGGAAGCTCTGGAAGAAGGAGAGATCTAGGAACTTTCTAGGAAAACTGGTAACTAAAATGTAGTCCCTAGTGGTGTCACCAATTCTACTATAGGGATTAATGCATGGTGTATGGAAGATGAATGAACCTTCAATGGTCTTCTTAGGACCTTTGGCATACTGTAATATTATCTACAATTGTCAGAAAGATACATGCATGCCCATGTTCAACAACTAACTATCAAAGCAAGAAGGATTCATTGCCTCGAGCCTTTGTCTAGAGTTGGTAGAGAGCACAATGTAGCTAGGAGGAAGTCCCCTAAGCCAACTCCAAATCAAGTCCTACACATAGAAAAGACAAGTGTAATCACAACATAAAACCTTGATAATTAATGCTTAAACATACAAAAGACATCTAGTTGCACATAACTAGGCCACTCATGCTAAACTACATTGAATAAACATATAAATGAATTATAGTACCAACATCATGGAGTGGACAGTACAACTACAGTTCTATATGAATGTCGAAAGAGTGATTACAACCATTGGTTGCATCAGCCTTCCCTTACCCCTCCAGCTCCTCTCTCTCTCTCCCTTCTTACCAACTTCTTATGCTTAAGTCTAAGACTCTCCTCGACAATCAAGTAAGCTATCATTTCAAATGATCTGACCCCTTTCACAACAGCTCTAGCTCTGCTTATGTAGCATGTGAGGTTAGGGTTGCAAAGTTTCTCCATGAGTTTCTTTAGGTAATAGCAATTATGTTGTCATTCTTTTGAGGTCTTTCCTATTTGCATACTCCATCAGGATTATTAATCCCCCAAATAGGTCGAACTTTGATGTTTCCTTGCTTTTCTGAGTTTATTTAGGAGAGAATATAGCAATATTTATTAGTCAATCCATTCCTTTGACCCTTAGAAACTCATTAGGATTTACTAACGTTGTTCCTGAGGTAACAAGGAGAGTTACTTAGGTCACTAACGAACCCTTAGGCTTGCTGAGAAACTTTATAAAGCATGTTGCTAGTGTATAGGCAGCGTTAGCTTTGAAACAAGGCTTGTGAACTTGGTCATTGCTTCAGTCATCATGTATTTTCCCTCTAAGATTATGAGGAGGTCATTTACCTATATAACAGGCATTGATCCTTATAATGGCCCTCTTCTTTTCATTTTGTACACCACACTTATCTTCTAGTTTCTTTACTTTTCTTGAGATCATACAATTCCAAGGTAAAATTTTCTAGCCGACTCTGAATTTTTTGTACTCATGCATGAGTATCTCTGATCAGTGAGGCTTCCAGCTTCATTGCAATATGCAGTCATTATCTTCTGTTGCATCAAGGGTAACCTGATATGTGGTAGGAGTGACGCTATAAACCATTCTTTATGCTATTATTGGGTTATGTTAAAGCCTATGTGTCCCATTAACACCATGAATCATTGATCCAACTCCCACATAGACTCAGTAGCTATCTGTTTGATTTCCTTCAACACCACATTGCACTACGATTCTAATTTCAACTTCTTGATTTATGATATTGGCGCTTTCTTAATATCATCCAACGAAGCAACTTGATTAGTCATAGAATACTTCATGTACCATGTCAACGCTCGTTCTCATAGTGTCATGATTAGTTGTGCCTTCTTTACATCTCCATTAGTGATATGTCTTTCTTTCCCTACTATATCAACTACAAAATAGAACTTCTCTGGATCTTCTGATCCAAGTCCTCCAAAGATGGGAAACTTAATGTCATCTTCCACTTTTATTCTTGACGAGTTAGGGGGAGGGGGAGGGAGGTGATTAGGGTGTGGAGGAGGGGTCATACGAGAATTATGGGGAGGGTGATGGGGGTTAATGGGAGTAGATGGATGTGGAATCCCAAATATTCTCTCTCTTTTCTCAACTCCTAACTTTGACAGACCTTCAGAATGGGAGGGGGAATACCACGGGGTTACGAGGTTATTTCCTTCTTCTTCACTCTCAGACCCACCTAACAATGGACTATATTCAGTCTCAATAAATTTCTTTGGTTCACATTCTACTCTATATTTCTTTCCACTTCATGTAGACCTAGGTCCTAGTTCAGACTTATTCCCTCTTCATCCCAACATTAATTTGATTGTATTCGTAGTATGACCTTTTCACACAAAATAATTTTAATCCACAACTTATAAATAATTTAGGTACTTACCTCATGGACCCTTGAAAAATCTTCACTCAGTTTTGTTGTAAGATACAATCATGTCTATTATTAACATAGTAATAAATCCTAACACGATATTGTCAATCCAAAAATCAATGGCTCTTGAGATACTGTTGTTAGTATTCTTGAGTCGTTGTATCATTTCAGGGCTCCACGGGGTAGGCTCATCATTTTTGAAACAAACCTTACACTCGGTCAACTTTGATACCCATTCATATAGTTCATTAACAAACATCACGAAGAAGATCTTGTGTTCTTCTATAAAGAGATACTTTTGCAACTAGGCTTCAGTCAACAATCATAGATTTCTATTTTCCTAAACTTTGAATTTTCATTCTTTATGATCCAACCAATCTTGTATTTCCTTCTTTGATAGATGCCACATCCACATCCCTCAAAAAAATCACGGTCCTAAAAATGAAACCATCTTTTGGCTCGGTTGATCTTGAACCATGTTCGTCTTGTACTTCGCACCAAAAAAAACCTAAAAAACTGACCCTTTTGGTAAAGACCCGAAAGCAAGTCAAAGTCTCACCCTAGGTGGCTATGGGTGATGGGAGGACTAGGTTTTTGCAACCTTGAGGGATTGCATGGAGTAGTTCCTAACTTCACTTTTATGTACTTTAATCATCCTTCTAACATTCATAATTTAATTACAAACTTTGTCATATTCATTTTAATAGAAACAAATTACAAAACAATAACAGTTGTGCTAATATACCAATTACTTATAATTAATTCACATAAACAAATAGAACAAAAATAACAGAAACAGATACAGAAGACTTCGCCAAAAAATCTTCTTGTTTATTAAGATAGATATTTCAGTACATACAACTTCTCAATCTGTGTACCCAATTGCAAGTGGTCTACGTGCTCAATTGTAGACTCTTCCAAGGCCTCCGCACACTCAACTATGGAGCCTTTCCTTAAGCCCCAAAATATAGAGAAAAAAAAAAGACTCAATCACTTGTGCTTTCTCTATGATGTGATCTAATGATTGATCTTTGAAAAAGAATTACATGTCCTTAATTACATTACATTTCTACAAAAACCATTGTCCACATACCATGGACTCAACAAAAGAATGAACTAAAAACTTCATACCCATTACAAAATGAGGGGTTTTGACCCACCCAAATCCCGTAGACACTGTGCGATAAATACAACTTCATAGACTCCGCAAAATCTGTCCTTAAAATGTGGAGTCCTTGACCAAAACTGGACCAATGTGGGCCACGCCCAACATGTCCCTATTTTGAGCATCTTCTTCCAAACGTATATGATTGTATAGAATGAATGAATCCATATTTGAATGCACATAACAAAAAGGATAATTAAATGTCTTATCTTGACTGGTTACCATGTATTTCATGAGTGTTTCCCTATACAAATTCCTTGGTTTTCCTAGCACTGGGTTAGTCGCATATGACATTTCCAACTACAGAGAGCGCTTTAATTTTACACCATAAGATCTCAATGACAACCTACCATACTTTGGTGGGATGTCAGCAACAACCACATCCATAATCACACTCTTGGCTGGAATCTATGTGAGAGTGAAACCATAAGTATTATATCAAACCTATACACTTTACCTTGGTTGATTTGAAAGAGAAGATGTCCCTGTATTGTATGGTTATATCCAATCCAATTTGGTCCATGATCTCTTTAGGAATTAAGTGATGTGAAGCACCCAAATCTAGAATAGCATTATGAAATATCAAATCATGAATATTAGGGATGACACAGAATGGTGGCACATTACCTTCTTAAGAACCTCCTTCAACTTTTGGAACAAAAATCAATTCCAGTTGATCATGATTTAAATTGACAGTGTCCAACACTTCTCCTACCTTCAATTCCTTTAAAATTTGACTTTTATATGCATTCCTCTTCATCAATTCAACTAGTGGAACAAAAATTTTAATCTTGGATATCCCATATTCAAGATTAAAAGATGATGGACTTCTTTCTACCTCCTTAACAATTGTATCTTGGTTTTTAGGAACTTCTTTGGGAGAATCAAACTTTGTCTAACTAGTAGTAGGTTTATCATCTTGAACCTTTTGAGGACAATTTATTGGAACTTTCCTATTCCTAAAATTATATTGTTTGTGGATTTCCATAATAGCATTATGAGAACATTTTTGTAGTATCCTGATTCTACAGGCATGGCATCTTGTTGTGATTGTAAGAACAAGTCATGTTCTTCATTTGTCAAGAAAATATTATCTACTTCTCCCTCACCAAAGAGATTAATCTGATCCTATTCTTCTTTTGTTTCTTCTTGCTCTTCTTTTGCATCACTTTTTTGAAATGGAGATTTGATCTATTGTTGCTCTACTAGATTTCTTTGGTCTCTCTATTTAATTTGGATCTGTTGTCTTATAAAATTTGGATTTCTGATTTGAGGAGCTCCCTATGGCTCTCTTGCAATAAATCTATCTAACAAAATCATTTTCTCCATCATCTTCTCCATAGTTTTCACAATAGTGTCCAACTTAATGTCTGATGATGCAGAAGGTTCATCCTTTATGGTTACCCTCTTTTTAGTCTTCAAATTGGTTTTTTATGCTAGAAGGTTTTATTCTACACTGACACCTTTATTTTACATGTCCTCTAGGGTAGTTGGGTTTCTTTCTCTTAGTTGGTAGGCCATGTTAGCGTCGAATCCATCTTGATAGCGAAGTAAGGCAAAACTTGGTGGAGGATTTTTTTCTGCAGGGATAGAGATATAAACATTATTGAATTTGTCTAAATAATCTTGGATTGACTCCCATGGATCCGTCTTCAGGTTTTCATATTCTGTAAGAATTTGAAGTGGGTTGTTTTTTACCTCCAAACAAGAAAGTAAAATTTGATGAAATTGTTGAAGAGTTGCAATGTTTCCTACTGCCAAGCCTCTATACCATTTTCTAACTTCTTGTGCCAAGATCAAGGCAAAAATCTTTAGCTTAACATCATCACTATGAACTTCTTCAAGGTATATAAAATCATTCATTTTGTCTATGTGTTGTCGTGATGTAATAGGCCAAATTCCATCAAATTGAGGTATGTGCTGCCCATAATTCTATGGCATAACATTTAGTGGTGCTTCCAAGAACAATTGGGCATAGTGAGCTACCATGATTCTGGTTTGTGATGTACATGTACTCACCACTTATTTTATGTAATGCTTACTGTAGCGCTAGATGATGTGGATGAAATAGGTGGCAGGACAACAATTTGTTGAGTGGTTGTGAAAGAAGGTGTGTAAACAACAAATACTATGGGAGAAGAGCAATTAGAGGAAATCAAAGGGGATGCATATGAAATACAGACTGTTTGGTGAAATCTGGATGAATTCTCAGAAGCCTCATTTAATTTATAAATTTGTTTTTCAAGTTTATGAAATTGTTGTAATATGTCTCTATCAGATTCTAAAACACCAACCTTATGGCAAGGGATGAATGGCCTTAATCTTGTTTCATCAAGGACTATTTCTAACACGAAAGACTCAAACTTGCTTTTGAAAAGAGTATACTGAAAGGGTAGGTCAAATTCATTATTATCAATAGTAATAAGACTCCCAAGAAAAGTATAAGACCTTTCAAGGGGAGTATTACTTCCATCACCCTCTTCCAATCTCTGTATTCTAAGCCATTTCTCGCAGTTGTTGACAATCTCAGGATGATTTGATCTAGGGTGTTTTTTTGTATGTATTCTTGGAGCCATATTTCTTCAAATAGTCAGAATGCAACAAATATCAAACATAATTTTACAATATGTTTGTTCATTCTACTAATACCTAGCAACCTGTCACCTACTGGGACTAGGATTTAACTCTCAAATCAAAAGTTTAGCTAGGGAAATTTTAACTCTCATTCCCCAGCAATGACACCACTATGTTAGCACTCTATAAATTTCCGTAGGCTAAAAGGATAAATCCATAGGTAACCATTCACCACTTTTAGGCTAGTATTCAGCCTTACTAGCCTTGGAGAGGGCTCTTTCACTCTATTCTTCTCTAAATAAATTAAATAAATGAAAGTTTCTTCACCTTAGGATGGCTATGATGATGAAAGGGTACTTTTAGGCTTGATGTATGAAGGTAGGCATAGGAGAGTAAAACTACTCTAGATCAGATCATTGTTTCTGATCCAAGTGAAAAAGGGATATCTTGAAATTCGAAAAAAGGCAAGATAATAAACTTATTGATATCAAAACAAAAATTGTTGGAGTGAATGGGTGAGTGGTGCATGAGGAAAGACGACAAATTGAGCATCAAAAAACTGATGAGTTCATATTTCCATAGAGGAAAAGGATACCACATATTGTCAATTGATTTAAATCAGAGCACTAAGTGAATTCTAAAGATATTTCCTTTCAAACTGAGCATCATGAATATTTACACCATTAAAATATATATTACAAATATATCAGAAGGAAACACACACCAATAAGTATTGACACAAGCATCTCTATCAAAACTACAACTACTTTCTTCTATTTACTTGGGAAAATGATACAAAATTTCAGAAAATGTAGACTAGCTTCCTTTCCACACTAACTATGACCCCTTTTTCATGTTTTACATTGTTATATACAATATAGAATTCTAATTACCACTCTAGGTGCTTGAATTTTCTTCAATGATGTCAAACTAAGCTAGATATAATGCTTTCTTACTTACTTAGCTGAAAAACGGGAGCAGTTTCAATATTGACCAATACATTTTCAAAACACTAAATAAAAGGAAAATTTTCTTAACGACTTGAATTACATGATTTAATGCTACTAGACAACTATTCAACTACTTGAAACTGCTTCTCGAAGTCAAAATCTTGATTTTGCAAGGGAAAAATGCTAGCTACCTAGTTATGCAGCAGATTTGTAGCAAGTCCATCATTTCGAGCTTATGATGGCCTTTATGCTTCAGAATGGTTGAGGATAAATCTTATCAAATAAAATATCATTATAACACCTTATCAATCCTTCAAAACTACAAATCTTCCACACTTCACCAAAATGAGGGCCTATGCAACTTGCGCAGCAAATGGGTAGCAAATGAGAATGCACATCCAAGGTTGGTGTACTTCAGGTTTTCTAAAAAAATTGAGACTGGTTGGAGGCTACTAAACAAGCTTCATGCAACATTTAAAATAAAATAGAAGAGAGAAAAACTCTTACTCAAAAGCTCGAGGTATTTTCACTACTCATGCAACAGTTGTCTAGTCGCAGGTCACTTGCACAATAAATTCGTAGCGACTGCTTGAAAATGAGCTACAACCTCTCCTTTGGTCTTCTCAATGTTGTCTTTCACCTTAAACTTGCTCTAGATCTAAAACTAGACTTCATATGAGAGAAAATGAGAAAAATTTCAAACAATTTTGAATTTTTATGCCACCCAAAGCCTTCTTCTTGTATGATGGTGGATCTTCAATTATGTAAGTGAGATGAAATCAAAGGGTTCATTTGTAATCATGAAATTGATATGAAACTAACTAAATCTCCAACCAACTAACATGATTGACCTAACACCAACATCTAGTTTATGTCAATTGTTGGCACAAAAATGAAATCAGACAAAGAACCTAGGTTCAGGCACAAGGGGCCAATAATGGTTCATTATAGTCTACTAGGACAATGCCAAAATTTTCACCTTACCTGGAGGGATAAGGAGTCTCACCCGAGCAAGGCATGCCACAACTGAAACTAGTAAGGGTTTAGTATAATGTCATGGACATCTTAACCATTACTCTATATATGGCCCAAGGGATATATTGAATCTAACAACATATCAACATGATGGTCAATCTAACATGAGAATAGACTCGTAATATAAAAAAAAACATTTTGTGGGTCCATGAATCATTACCAAATACACACATAATACCAAGTAACCAATCTAATTTCTCATTTATATTAATCCAACAGAAGGTTCAATACATTATACATTTGGCCTCAACCATGATAGATAAATACATAAAATACCAGGCTCATAAAACATAATGAATCCTAATAGACCTTAACTCTATCTTTCTTACTACTGCTATGGCCCTTAGATCAGATACACTGGTAGCGTGCACCCTCCTCGCTACTCATCCTTAACCAAAACTATTCAACCCTTGTCTTCTTGCAGTCTGCTCCTTTTGTAAGCTCCTTTAGTGTTTGAACTGCCAGTTCTATTTGACTGTCTCTTTCCTTGGTTGCCTCTCATCTGCCTTGTCTGCTCGGTTGTACCTATTTCCTACTACATCTTGCCATAACTGTCCCATAACTCCTGTTCCTATTTCCCTTCCCAACTATCTTCTTTTCATCTTGAGCATTGTTTCTGGCACATGTTTTCCCTTCTTTGTATCCCCAAAACCTTTCAAAAATCAAAACGAAGACCCCAACAGGCCCCAACCACAATTCTTTGACTTGTCCCCAAGTTAATCTATCTCAAGTGTTGTGGGTCCTATTATTGCTTCTGTGGATACTTCTGTTGTTGGCCACTCTTTTTCTTCCATCTACCGAGCCATTACTTTTGTTATTTCCTCTATCATTGGCTGGGTAGCTTTTACTCCAGTTACTCCTTCTTCTCTATGTTGGCCTTGTTTCCCAAATGAAGGCCTCAATTCAGGAACGACGACAGTTGTTTCCTACATGAATTCATTGTATTTGTGGAGGGTAGCTTCCCATGTAATTATCATTGAGTTAACCTGTTGGTTGAAGTCTTCTGTTGCAATAGACATTAGTTCGCTTAGTCTTTGGCTCTGTAGGCAGTTCCATTTTTCCTAACTATTATTCCAGACTTCCTTTAGGGCTAGTAGCTATAGTTGGAATAGAGGTCTCAGGTCTTAGATCTTCCTTTTAGTTTTCATTTATTCTTCTTCTATCTAAGCAACTTGTGATTGAATAACTGTGATCTGTTCATTGATATTTTGCAATTGTTCAAATTCTCTGCATTCCATGCTTTTGGAGAACAAGATTTGGAGTTGTTTCCTCATAGGATATAGTGGTCAATTCTTTATTGCGAGGCTTCTGTTATGAAACCAGCTCAAGAAAAAAAAGAAAAGATAGATCAACGCCTTAGAATTTAGCCTCTTCAAGGGGGCAACCTCCTTTACATTACATAAATGAACAATTCTTGGATGATTCAAATGAAAAAACCTCCTTTCTATATATAGGAGT
>APFE030238104.1:202060-216002 GCA_000404065.3 Pinus taeda
AAGCGACACTTCAACAATTTCTTTTCAAAATGAAAGGAAGACTAAAACGACACTTTCGATTTCGAATGGAAAACTGCTTTTGGCACTTCAATTGATAATTCAAATAAAATACAATAACAAAAGTACAATCAAATATCTAGAAGAGGAATACTTTACGACACTCTTCTTCTTGACTCAAAATGACTGTTGCGTCACTTTTGAACCAAAAGACGACAATTCAATTAAGCTACTCTTGACAAAGGAGGACTGTAAATGATGACAAATACATTAAAAACATTCACAATTCCTTATCAATGGAGACTGAATAATGTAAAGGAAGAAGGCTTCAACAATGATATACTGATCATAAGCAGCAAAACTACTAAATAGAGTTGAAAACAAGGAGAAAAAACCAATTTCCTAGGAGGAAAAAACAATATCATTCAATCATCACACCTGTCCTTAAGGGAAAGAGGGATCCATCTCACCTGCAACACACAGGAGATGCGATGCATATAGGCTGCCAGTTACAGACAGTGCGATGGGCTAGGGAACGAAACTGAGTTTGGTTTGTGCTCAAATTTTGTAGCTAAGTTCAGTTATTTCAGCTAAGTTATGATAGACAATAAGAACAAAGTATAGGGGTATGATCTTAGGAGGTTATTGAGCTACCACCAGGGCACTTAGGATGTTTGCAAGTTAGATGTTTAGTTCATAAACCAACCCGGAGATTGACTGAAGTAGTGTTGATCTACTTTGCACTTGCATAGAAAATGTAGTTCGAAGGCTAGCTGCCTTGACTTCAGGCTCCATCTGCAGCCTATAAAGCAAACAACAATAACAAACAAACAATTTAATCGCTCCCCAATGGGGTCTCCATTTTGTTTCCGGGAAAACTAGTGTCTTTTCGATCTACTAGTCCCACTAAGACGGGTAGCTATCTTAGAAACAAACAATCAAAGTAACTTGTGATTTCCTTTATGTATGATAAATAAGAGAGAAGCAAAGAGTACCAACTTGAATCTTTCGTTTGGCTCTGTTATCACTTAAGAAGCAATTTCCAAAATTGTTTACATCAGTTTGATGGTAAAGGTTCGGTGCTAATCTAGGTTTAATTTTTGTTTACCTTAGAGTCTAAGTCTTAGGAGTCTTAGTGGTCTGCTCAAAAGGTCAACTATCCATTCTCATTCATCACTGGTCTCATAACTCACACAATCTCCATGTGTCAGCTTTGTTCAAAGATTATTATGTGTTAAATACTTTAGGTGTTTTCGCAACACAACATACTTTAGGTGATTTCGTAGCGCAAAACCCAGATTTTACACTAGCTGCGCTACCAAATATGAGATTCATGCAATTGATAACAAATCTTTCTTAGTTGTCATATCTGTCAAGTTCAGTTATGTTTACATCATCCACTGTCAGCTTATACACTTCACCTATCATGTCCATCCACTTATCTCCATCATTTGAGTCGTTAGGTACCTTGGTACGGTCATATTGCAAGTTTCAAGAAGAGCCAGGTATTCACAGTCATAATGATGATTGTATTCGTTGCATGAGAAACAAATCTGCAAGCTTTCAATTTGAATTCATTGAACACAAAGCCAATTTGAATTCATTAAACACCAAGCGAGGTAGCTATCAAGCGAGGCAGCTATCAAGCGAGGTAGATATCAAGTGAGGTAGATATCAAGTGAGGCAGAGATCAAAGATTGAGACAGTGCTAGTCATCAAAAATATCATTCCGCTGGAGTTTCATGGAGGGGTCTACAGAAAGAAAGGATCACAGGTCAGGCAGGTGTTTGAGGAGTGAACCTAAAGGTTTAGACATAACCTTGAAGAATAGAGAAGTTGAGCATGCATTCAAGCAAGCTGGATATTGGAATTTTTGCAAGAAACTCTAGGGAGGACATGCACAAGTCACCAAGGAATTTGCCTTGAATTTCACAGGACTGAACTCAAAGGTTGGTATGCTTGAACTGCAGGTCTCACCAGACGTAATATCCACAGTTACAAAGATTCAAAGGGGGCAAGAAAGTTGGTTTAAGAATTTCAAATTTGATATGACCCCATGCAAATAATTTCTGAAGCAGGAGTTCATTAACTCAGATTTAAACAAGTCTGTTCCTAGAAGTTATGTCAAGGATTCATATGCCAATTTTCTTACCTGCATACATAGGTACCTTACCTGTGAAGGGAGATATAATAAGGTGTATTCATATCATTTTAAACTTCTGTTGCATTTCACAGGAAAGACATCTATTGATTTACCTTTCTACTTATTTCGTAGCCTAAGCAAAATGTGTGACAAGGTGCAGCTAAGGAAAGAAGCCTGTGAGACTTCATTTTTCCACCATGGTTTGGTTAAGTTGATTGTTCTGCATGAACCCTAGAGGGTAGGTAGAGACTAGCCCACGTTCATCTTCATGTCTGGCTTCAAGAACGAGACTGGTCTCAGTCCTCAAACTACAAAAGATTTTCCAGCAACAACTTATCATCAGGCAGAGACAAGATCCAGGAGTTTTGTAAAGGTGAAGGCTAGGAAACAAGTAAGGGAACCCACCAAGCCACTGATAATCCAAGATACACCCCAACAATCCCAGAAAGAGAAAACTCAAATCAGAGAGGGTGCACATGAATCATCCACAGGTGAAGTAGTCCAAAGAAGAATGACAAGAGGCCAATTAGCTAAGGAAAAAAACAAAGCAGTGGTGACTAAAGACAGCCCGGTTTCAAAGGGAAGTCTTAACGACCTATTGCAGGCAATTGATATTGAAGAATCACCATTGGTCCAGGCAGATCTGATAAAAGCAGGAAAGGATAAGACTAAAAGAATTAAAGCCTCAAAGAAGCTCAAGTTTGATGACCAGGCATTCAAAACGGATTCAAGAGACATTGCTAGAGGCAAGTGAAACAGAGGGAATAACACAGTCTCATGAAGCACTTGTAACTATACCAAACATATCATCTCAGCCGCATCAGAAAGGTAAAAGTAAGACAGTTATCCCTCAAGATGAACATAGTGTGGAAGAGTTAAAGAGGAAGTTGAAATTAGCAAACCTGGAAATTGATAAATTGAAGAAAGCTTCAAGGAAACATGCCATCCAACAAGCTAATTTTAACAGAATGAAGGCCTTGTGGGAAGACAAAACATCTTCAATACCCGAGGTGGTTGACTGTAATTCCCAATTCTATACCTGGACAGTCCCTGCAATTAAGGAAGCAAAATTCATCAGAATGATCAATATGCAACTAAGAGCTGGGACCAGAGTCATGAAGAGGAAAATTGAGGATTTAAAGATGCAGCTAAGCCAGCAGAAAAAAATTGCCTTAAGGAAGTCACACATCAAGTAAGGTAATGTCTCAAATTTTGATGATTTTCTTTGCTGCATTCTTTCTTGAAGAATGATACATCTCCACTCAGTTTTGAAAAGCTTTGGGATAGTTAAAAAGAATGTTTATATATCAAGAGGCTCAAAATAGAAAAATTTTGGTTTGAAACTGTGTTTTTGGAATTACACTGCAGTTTCGTAGCACGCTACGAAACTACTGAAGATGATGTCTAATGCACAACAGTTTCGTAGCACGCTACGAAACTACTGAAGCTACAAAATTTAAACTCAGTCAACCAATTTTGAGGGACCGAGGGAAAATTTTTGAAAAAGGAATATCCTCAAAAGATCAACAAGGGCAAGACAGGTGGAGGAAATATATATTCGAACCCAACTCTAAACTTTTTGTTATAAAGTGATCACATTTACTACAGTCCATGATATGTCAGACAGCTTGGAGGAGGTTTTTGTCTTCACACATGGGAAAGGTTGACAGCACATGAGGAACGTGGCACTCTAATAGATTGTTGGGCAATCAAAGAGGATCAACATGGTTAATTAATTCTGAATATCTTTGAAGAAACCAAAAGCATAAAAACAGGGGCAGTTTCCCAATTCTTAGCAGCAGTAAAGGGATAAAACATTGAGGACCAATATGGAACTCTGAACATCCACCACAGTGAAATTGAAGGAGACCACTTGTCAGAGAACGAGAGTTGATTGTAATTAATGTTATTACCAACATGATGATGGAGTTAGACTCCTAATTGTCTTAGGTTTCTAAAGCTTCTAGTTAGAAGTTTGTTGCATTTAATAGTTAGTTAAAGTTTGAATAGGTGTCATAATAAGCAGAATTCGGGTTCCCCTCATGCTGGAGGAGGAATCTCAGCTATGTAAAGAATTCTATAAATAGGAGAAAGAGCAATGTACTCAGGGTTGGAAATTTATTGAGAAAAGCTCTGATATTTGGCTTTATGTATATGACTCTGTTTTAGTAATACAAGACTTGACTTTACTTCTCAGGAATCAGAAATATTTTACTTTTCAGAATGCTGTGTATTATCCTCTACTCAGTGTTTGCAGTGGTATAGATTTGTGATTACTTAGAAATCACTGATTGTGCTCTAATTTCCTTCACATATTTATAGATTGTGTTGTCCTATATGTTTTTTGGTGTGTTCTGAATGGTCGAATTCCTAATGCCCTGACTTCTATGTAAGGTTTATATCATTGTTTTACTGAAACAATTATGACTCCATAAGCCCAATAGATGACTTTTATTTATGTTTCCACCACTTACAATTCTGCATTAGTTTACAAGAGTTAGCCATCTTACTCACAATTGAAAAAATCATTAATCCTTTTGAGAGAGCCCTCTCAGGTTGAGGAGGCTAAGCCTCAGCCTAAAGTAGGTTTGAAATAGTTACTTAAGGTCTTCCCGGTCAGCAGCCTTCCAGGGTTTGATTTTGAGATAACAGGCTCCTTGCTTGTTTCCTCTCTCCCTTGATAGATCTTTCCACTCATTTCCTACTTGTCTCGCTTTAGAGAATACCTGTAGAGGCAAAGCGACAAAACACCATCAAAGCATAGCGATCTGTAATACCATAAACAATGCATAATCATAAATACATTAACCATACAATTTCATTCACAAATAGCAAGATTCACAAATACACAAGTATATGGAGGAAAACTCAAATAACTTTATTGATAGTAGAAGAGAGGATTACAACCTAGCTGTTTGATCCAGCATCATCCTCCCATCATGAAAGCCCTCTTCACCTCATGAAAAGCAAGATCACCCAACAATACAATGTCTCAAAGAGAAACCAACAGCACTTCCTTACAAATTACAAAATTCCAGCCTCCAGATCTCTCAAATGAGGGATCCATATAAAGGGGTGAGTTAGCTGTGGGTTTTTCATTAGTGTCATTTCACTGATAGTTCTTGGTTCCACTTGGAGATTTCTTTGATCTCTTACTCATCCATAGGCGAATTTAGAGAGGCAAGTGTCATAGGAGAAGTTTCTAAAAGATTCCATGAGCATCCACTTAGCAAACTGTCTCTAAGGAGGCACAATACTTGCTAAGGTTTTGCAAATGGGGTAGCAAGCTAAGTGGGCTTGATTGTGGGGAAAACTCCACAGTTAAGCGCGCTTGAGCCAGAGGAGTTCTGGGATGGGTGACCTCCTGGGAAGTCCTGGTTACCGGGTGCAAGCCCCGGAAGTGATGATTGATGCTATGTGATTCGTTCTCCACTTTTCACTAGTTTCAATCCCACTTCTTCACCCCTGTGAGCATCACCCGATGCAATGAGTGCTAAGTGAACTATTCAAAAATCATGAGAAATTACTCAGTTATGACTACCTCTCATGCAATGAGTGCTAAGTGAACTATTCAAAAATCATGAGAAATTACTCAGTTATGACTACCTCTCATGGAAATGGTCATACGTTTGAATGACTTACTTAACGCAGTTGAATCCCAAAATGATATCTAACATTTGTCTCTTCTTGCTTATCGCACCCCACAGAAGGCTCTTTCAATATGCATCACAACTGGCTAGTGTAGCAACTAGTATGCATCGCCCCTTGAACATGGAGCAGTTAGTATGGTCCAATTTTGGCTAGTTCTGAGTAGTTTTTCAGGTGGAACTTCTGCAAAATGATGTCATCAGTTGACCATGATCCTTTAGGGTATGAAACAACATTTTTAGGGATTAAAAAGCCCTTGGTTTATCGACATATATGATTGGGGTTGTTGTGCCCAAATATGTCTATAACACATGGATAGTGAGTAGATCCTTTAGTTTTCTTCCAAATTTCTTAGAACAAAATTATTTCATTGTTTTGGCATAAATTGGTACATCCTTCATAGCCTGAAGTAATGGGATTTGGACAAGTAAGTTTTGCAATTCCCCCAAAAAGTCAAATTCAGGATAAGGAATTTGCTTGCTCAAGGATAATCTCTCAGTATAAGGTGGACCAATCTGACATCCTTGAGTGACCATTGATTGAGAAGGGGGTTTTTTCCCCATGGGAACTTGTAGTGAAACACCCCCAATTATTCTAGTGGAATTCCTAAGTTCTAGTTATAAGGCTTCATCTTCAGTATGTTAAGCAATTATCGGTGAAGTCTGAGTATTTACCACCTGACTAGACCATAGATTCAACTCATTACATTTCGCAGTGGAAATACTATATGCAGGAAGGTTGAGTGTCTCAACCTGTTGAGCCCCCCTATTGTTTGGGTTCAAGTTGGATTGAACTGGAAGTTGTGGATGAAGAGGAGGATTACTAGTGGAGGCATTAGAGGGAAGTTCTAATGGTTGTTGCAGCATAGACTGGGAGAACTTTCCTGAAGGAAGAGGAGGTCCACGCCAACTCTTGGACCATGAATGGGTTGGACCAGGTTGGGGGCTCCATTATTTCCAGGGCATTGGATACTGATAGTATTGTGGTCATGAAGGTGAAAAAGGTATAGACTTTGGCCCAAAATTCAAGTTATTAATATACTAAGAAGGTCCTTGAGGCATACCTTGATTCATATTTTGTGGCCATGGTTGCCATGGATTCTTTTATCCCATGAATTACAATTGATCTACCTCTTCATTTTCTCCTTGGAAAATTGCCTTCAGCCCAGGAAAAGATGGGCACATGCTAGTAGAATGACTCTGCTCACATATCACACAGGTTTCAATAGCATTGAGTGGACATTCCATCAGCGAGTTCTTCTTCCTGCATTGAGGGCATAAAATAGCCATTGCCTTCTTGGCTTCCATCTATTTCTGTTTTTCTTGAAGAACATCTAGTTTTCAGGACAATGTGCTTAGAATATCAGTCCTTAAATTATCTAGCAAGTTTCCAATTTCTACTTTTGTAACCTCACTATTGGATTTCTTGAGAGTTCGCACTCCTTGCTTATGCCTCACAGCTCCATGTGAACATTTGATGCACAACTCACAGATGGTGTCGAATTATTCCTTTGCAATATCTCCCTTTCCTACCACATTCAGGAGTTCCGAAGATTCCTCCCTTACTGCCTGGAGAAATATTATCTTTAAGGTATCCTTATACATATCACTACAGCCCAATCTTTACAGACTGTATTTGAAGCATTCCACAAAGTCCTCCACATTCGCATCCTCTTTCTGCACAATTTTAAATATTTCCTCTTAATGTCCCGAGATTTGCAGTAGTCCTGATATTTTTCAAGGAAAATCTTCTTCATGTCATCCTATGTTGTAATAGATTTTTCCTGTAAACCCATAAACCACCTCAAAGTCATTCCCTTCAAAATAGTATGGAATATATTCAATTTATAAGCATCATAAATATAATCATATCCTTGACAAACAATGTCGAATTCAAAAAGGAATATGTCCAGATCTTTAGAAGAAATACTATGGAAATTGGGTAATGTTGTCAAAGGAACAGGCTTCATAGATGCATCATCTTTAATATCTCTAATTGGAAATTCGATCGTGGAAGTTGGATTATCCATGAATATTTTCCAATATTCACTTGGAATCTCAACAGCTGATGGTTGTTCTATAGTGTGGGGTTGAGTCTGTGTAACAGCACTTCCTTGATCAAATGGTGGAGTAAATTTCCTCGAGCCTTCTCCTTCTTCTGAGCTAGAAATGCTCAATTATTTTGATCCTCTGCTTCCTATTTCTTCTTCCCTGAATTATGCTTCTACTATTGGGGTAGGTTTTGGTTGTGAAACTAACTTGCCTCCAAATCACGTATGAGATCTAACCCTCATAGTAGCTCATGACGATTCTCCTGACTCAACTTTTGAAATGATTTCTTGGATGTAGGCAACTCTGCCTAGATCTTTCCCTCTTTTTTTCAGTCTTCCTCTACCCCTTTTATTCGTGTTTCTATTCATGAAATCAAAAAGAAAAAGGATAACATTGAAATAAATCTAAAGCTAAGGACCTGAAACAAGGTTGAAATTCCCTTCCCGGGACAAGAGAGTGGCCCCTAAAAACAAGACAAATGAAAGAAAGATAAACCAACCACAAAATCTAAGCTTAGGACTTCAAATAGGGTGGAAATTTGCCTTCCCAGGACGAGAGAGTGATTCCTAAAAGAAACAAGAAATTGAAATAACCAAGGCAATTTAATGCTCGGGACTTGGAGCAAGGTGAAAACTTCCCTCCCGAGGATAAGAAAGTATTCCTAGAAAACAAGAAATTGAAATAACCAAAACAATTTAATGTTGAAGACCTGAAGCAGGGTGAAAACTTCCCTCCCCAAGACAAGAGAGTGGTCCTAAACAAACAAGAAATCAAAGCAACCAAAGTGATCTAATGCTCAAGACCTGGAGAAGGGTTAAAACCTCCCTCCCCAAGATGAGATATCGGTCCTATGGTCAATATTGGTCGTACTTTCGCACCTTCGATAGCCTCCTCGACAACGGTGGCAACATGTTTGTGTTCATATATGAATTATAGAATTCACCCTTTTCCCACATTAATTGTCAACACGGGGCTCATCTGGTTATTTCAAGGCTATCATGCAAGGTCTATGCTAGCCACAATTTCCCTACCCAACTTTGAGCATTCAATAAACAACAGAACAACGTGTAACATCAGGCAATAACAGTAACATCAATCAGAGTAGTAGCAAGTTAAGACTCACAACAACACAACTTAATGGACAGTTACAATGATAAAGAAATAAACATAACAGAAGATAAATCTACGCACACCACTAATCCAACAGCACCTGGTTAGGAGAGTTGGCCCAACTCCCTAATCAGGGCTGTGGTAAAAGATCAAAGACTAATAAATACTCAGAAGATCAGGATTTCATTAGTTAAAATAAAATTACAAAAGTTCGTTGTTACATGCTCAGAGCTATCGTATTTCTATTTAGTGGTGGCTAGCTTTCCTAGCCTCGTAACCTTACTTAGACATTCAATGTTAGAAAGATAGTATCAACGATTTCCAGATATTACGGCATCTATCTACCTACAAATATACAGCAATCATTGAGAGATAAACAGAATCAAGATAGCAAATGTATTAGTCCAACGAAATCTCTTGGGTGGAATCATCAATACAGCCAGCATCCTAAGATAGCGTTGCCAACTCATCGATAACCATATGCTGAATTGTAGTCTATTGATCATCATCCTTTCAAATCTGCAAAGAAACATGAGTAAGCTAGTCGCATAAGAAACACTCCCCTAGGACTATGCTTCATCGATTAATAATTCACAAAGACATGAAAAATATATATACCTTCGCTGCTTGAGATAGAAATTAACCTTGCAAGGACTTGAAAAAGGTGAAGGAAAGGGGAAAAAAAGCAGGTAAAAAGTAGGCAAATTTAGGAACCAACACTCTATATGGATGATTTTACGCCTTATGGAAATGAATTTGATGAATCCCTAAGCAAGTTGGAAAAATTCCTCATCAAATGTATAGCCACCAAATTATGACTTAGTTATGAAAATTTCCATATGTTAATGACCAAAGGTGTAGTAATGGGACTTTTTATATTTGCTACGGGCATTCCGATATATCTAGAAAAAATTGAGGTAATTCTCAAACTTCCTGTTCCTCTAACACCAAAAGACGTACACAGTTTTCTTGGTTATGTCAATTTCTATTGTCATTTTATAGCTCATTTTTCCAAAGTTGCATCACCTTTATATGCACTAACAGGACATGTGGAGTTGTGATGATGCTTTTTCATAATTGAAGAAATTACCACTAGTATTGAGGGGTCCCAATTAGAAATTACCATTCCAACTATTCTCTGACAAATTTGACATGGCTATAGGAGAAGTATTAGGACAAGAGGAGGGAAAAAAACCTCATGCCATTTATTATATCAACAAAAGTTTGACGCCTGCATAATCGAATTACACTATGATGGAGAAATAATTTTTGGTTGTTATATATGTTGTTAACAAATTTTGATATTACATCACAAACTACCTTTCCTTTTTGTATATTAATCATTATGTTATTAAGTGCCTAGCCAATAAACCTATTATGAATGGTAGAGTTACTCGTTGGTTATTATTGTTGTAGGAATTTGACATTAGCATAAAAGATTAGCCTGGGAAAGAGAATCTCGCTCCACACTTTTTATCCAGGGTTTTGCCTCCACCTAATTCTTCCCCTATGGAAGATTTATTTAAGAGATACATTTGTTCGTTTTATCAGTCAAGTCACTATGGTATGCTAATATTGTGAATTACTTTGCAGTAGAAAAATTACCATCACATCTGTCACCTCAAGAAAAGAAACATATTGTTAAAAGAAGTGTTTGATTCTCATGGATAGAAAGATATATTTTCCACACAAGGGGAGATCTGCATATTTGCAGGTGTATTAGAGAAGACGAGGTTTATGATATCCTCAAATATTTCCACAGTGAACCTTGTGGAGGTCAATATGTTGATCATAGTACTAGACACAAATCATTGCAGATGGGCTATTTCTTGCCCACTATATTTAAATATGCTAAGAAATATGTTTAGAATTGCAATAGCTACCAGTGAATGGGGCATCACATTTAGTCTGACGAAATTCCCCTCTAGAAACATCTTGCATTTGAACCATATGAAAGATGGGCCATGGATTTTGTAGGCATTATCAATCCACCTTCGAACTAAACATCCTATATTATGTTCTGTAGAGACGATGTCACAAAATGGGTGGAAGTGGTAGTTGTTCCAAGAGCTACAAAGGAATTGGTCATAAATTTCTTATTCAAACTCTTTGTTTCATACGGCCTACCTAGGGAACTCATGACTGATGGGGGACCCCAGTTTACAGCCCACAATGATCCGTAAACTGTTGTGGATATTCCACTGGACAATTCGTCACAATAGATCTAATAATATTATATTAAAACTTTGAAAATTATACACTATTACAGTTTATTAAACTTAATATCTATGGATTTAATTGTAATTAGTGCATGCATGCGAATGGAAATTATCCAGAAACATGCAGAATGAAAAAGTAAGCACATATACACACAAGACACAATATACTCTCTCTAGGAAACCCTTTTCAAGAGAAAACTCAGCTGGAAGGTGAGGCCAGTTTGCTCTCTTTCTTTGTCTGGAAATATGGCTACAAGTACAAAAAAGTAATGCATGTGGCCCATGGGCTACTACAGTGCACAAATCCTCTCAGTGTGCTCTAACTCCTACCACTCCTGGATATATTTGCTCATCTATGGAACAAAATGCTCTCAAAAGAATGGAATTCATCTTCCTCCTAGTGGCCCGGTTATAACACAGCTCAATAGCCTACTAGTGGTTAAGTTTGACTACATCAACTCTTAGCTAGAGTTACAAAATAGACTCTTCTTGAGATTTTTACATCACAAACACGTGGCTAACACCTTTTTCATGAATAATGGGGGCTGAAGCAGCATCCTCCTGAACTATAGGTGTGAAAATAGGAATGTCAACTTCTGAGTGGCATAAATTTTGTATACAAACTTTGATTGATGCACTTATTGTGTTGTTGGAAAGATATTTGTCTGTAAAATAGCATGAAAAGGTGTGGGCTAAACTACCAAAGTTTTACCCCCAAAAAACTTTGTTTGATGCCTCAAAATGCTCCTAGAAGGTTTCATACCCCGTTTTGCCACATTGGGTCCTTCCAGTAAAAATGGTCTCGTGAGATGATTCCTCCACTTTTTCCACTCCAAATGAACGAGATGGATGACAAACAATATAATGATCCAATTCAAATCACACCTCCCCATTTTGGGAGGCTTTTGGTCCCCAAAATATTTTAGTGAATGAGGTAAGGAAATTTTTCCTCCTCCTTCTCTTTGGTGTACCATTTAGCTTTGCCTGGAAGTTGTCCCTTCAACCCAATCTGCCAAAGGTCATTTTTCCCTTGTCTTGTATTTCTGGACCTCTTATGCAAAACTATATCTTTTTTCAACTCTTTCTGAGCGTCTGGTGCCAAATCCTTCACAAAAAGTAGGACCTATTCTTGTTCCTGATCTAGCATGGAAGGATCATAAAGTTTCAAATTATCCACATTCACAACTAAGTAAATGTGCATATATGGTGGTAAGCTAAGTTGATAGGAATTATAACCCACCTTTTCCAGTATCTCATAGGGACCATAGCTTAGAGCCTTGATTTTCTTACCAGGACCCTGCAACACCTCCTTGTTCAACTGTAGCCATACAATGTATCCTACCTTGAATGATTTCTCTGTTCTGCATTGATCATGGCTAGCCTTATACTTCTCATATGACTTCTACAATATTTCATGTACCTACAGATGGATCTGCCTGATCTTATCTACAAATTTTTTAGCCCTCAAAGCATCTCATGTAAGATCTTCCCTCACTCATCCTTGCTGCTCATATTCAATATCCAAAGGTGAACGTGGAAAATATCCAAAACAAGTCTCAAATGAGAACTTTCCTGTAGAAGTGTGGATTGCTCTATTATAAGAATGTTGTATATATACCAAATTTTCATCCCAAGTCTTCAGATGCTTCTGGTTTTATCCCCTTAGAAGTTGCACCAAATTCTTGTTGACTACTATTGTCTTCCCATATGTCTGTCGATGGAATGTTGTATATCTCGTCAACTTTGTGTCCATCTTCTCCCACAATGTATTCCATAATGCACTGAGAAATATTGTGTCTGTTATGAAACCAACTCACAAAAAGATAGATCAACGCCTTAGAATTCAGCCTCCTCAAGGGGGAAACCTCCTTTACATTACACAAATGAATGATTCTTTGATGATTCAAATGACAAAACCTCCTTTCTATATGTTAGGCCCCTATACTACTAGTGTAACCCCTTATTGTTATTAGTACAAACCCCTTATTATATCGATGTACTCATGTAGTGCCCATATTTTCACTATTGTGCCCCATAGAAGCCCACTATTGTTATTATTGTGCCCTTACATTATTATTGTTATGTCGGCTCTGATTATATTATGACCCCTTGGACTCCTATATATAGAAAGGAGGTCTTTTCATTTGTACATCCAAGAATTGTTTCATTTATGTAATGTAAAGGAGGTTGCCCCCTCGAAAGAGGCTGAATTCTAAGGCGTTGATCTATCTCTTCTATCTTTTCTTGAGTTGGTTTCATAAACACTATATTATAGGAGTCTAAGGAGTCACAATATAACCAGCCGACCTAACAATAATAATATAAAGGCACAAAAATAACAATAGAGGGATTCTATGGGGCACAGTAATAACAATATGGGGAAAATAGGGGCACAATAATATTAATAAGGGACACAAATACAATAGTAATGGGGTAATCACTAGTATTATAGCGACCTAACATGCCCCTCTCCTTTAGAAAAGTGTTGTCCTCAATGCTTAAGTAGTTCTAGATTCTTCTGTATAAAATTCTCATCCTCCCATGTGGAATCTTCAGCGGATAAGTTCTTCCACTTGATGAGGCACTCCGAAATTGAATGATTTTGTAGCTGTCGAGTTCTTGTTTCTGTGACTACTTCCAGTTCCAATATAACTTTTCCTTCCTCATCAAGTTCTAGCAATATTGTTTGAACTAGGAGCTTGTCGCCTATAACCTTCTTTAAACATGAAACATGGAAAACTGGGTGCAATCGAGAAGTTGCAGGAAGCTCCAAT
>APFE030238114.1:1573-22578 GCA_000404065.3 Pinus taeda
ATACTCTTTGACACGCTTGAAGCCTGCTGATTTGATCTGATACACTTTAAACTCTGTGAATGATCTGCTGCTGTCTTCTAACCGGATCCTTTGGCACGATTGGGCGATTTTCGGGCTTTTTCGGCGCGCAGTGGGCTCGGCAATCAGAAGATTCCCTGAAGATTCCTCAAAATGGCCTATTTCCCGTAGCGATGCGCAAATAGCGCTTCGCGCTATTCGCGCATCGAAAACTGCCTCTGTTTTTTGATTTGGAGCTCCGAAGTGCGACTTTTCTCTTTGCGCGAAGCTTTTTCGGCTTTTCTGGCTGCTGACCTAAGCACTGCGTCGGCTGTACGATAGATGACGTCATCAGTGGGTCCTTGGTACAGCTCGACGTGGTGAGGTACTAGTGGACTGTGGTGAAGAGACTCCGATGCGATATCGCGATATCGCGTCGGCGGGGAAAGAGGGGGATCATTGGGTTGGACATTTGGTGCTTGCGTCTGCCGATATGCGATATCGCGATATCGCATCGGCGGAGAGGGAGGGGTGAACAGATTGGACACTCGGCATTTGTGATCGCCGATCGCCGATTTCGCGATGTCGCATCGGGGGGGACAGATGGGTAATGTTTTGCATGAAAGTGAGATGGCGAGGTTGCAATGCGAAAACGGCTTTGAGGGGAAAAAGGTAAGTAAGTGGGTGTGAAGGGATTTTGAAGTTTCGGAAGGGGTCCAACTACTTCGAGGGAAATTTATACTTAGGAAGGAATCCATAGTATTTGAAAGGTGGTTTCAGAGGTTGGGGATCTTGCTTAGTTTCTGATAAACTAAACAATTCCCGGGACTTGCTATGGTTATTTTTCAACCAGGGGAAGGGATATTACATAGGGGAATTTACTTGATATTAATACGGGGACGGGAAACATAGGGAGCTACATAATAATGTTAGTGGTTAGTGTGGAGATGGTAAGAAAGCACTAAGTTTGGGGGAACTTAGGCTGTTGTGGGGGGTAGGACCATACTTCAGGAGAAGACATGGAACAACTTTGAGCAAAGCTGATCTTTACTCAACCGGAGTGATGAAGATGATGAACTAAAGAGGTGTCAAGCAGATCTTGACCTCTTTTTGGGGATGTTAGTTAATGATTGGGGGAAAGCAAAGAAGGGGAGTTAGTTATACCTCATTTGAGCCTTTTTCTTACAAATCTTTGTTGATTATGTTCTGCATGATATGATACATGCAAACTTTGAACTTGTCAGTAATTCAACAGCCTCAGAACTATCTACCCAGCCTACTTGCCTAGCATTTTTTCTTCTTTTGCTTGGGGGTGCACTTAGACTTGCAAACCCATCATACATTTTTCTTTTGATGCTTTCCTATCTACATACTACCCTTATTTCTTCCAGAGCCCAGATTAAACTGTTGGACTCTTCTGTTTCTCTACCTATCTAAGATTCTGCAAAGATTAAACTGTTTGGACAGAATTACAATCTCTATATTCTAAAACATGAAATTTAAACCTAGGGAGACCAAGATTAAACTGTTTGGACCTCCCTTTAACTACAAGTAGCGATACCGGGAAAACTTTACAAAATTTGAAGGCAATTGAATGAATCTTGAAGTAGCCTTCTTCATTTGGAGACTGTTTGAGCAAATATGGATCATTCCAGCAAAGCAAAGTACAACATATTTGGCCTGTGAAATGCCAATCATGAAAAATGAATACCTGTTGCAGCAGGAGGTAACAGTGGCTCCACTCGGGGATGGATTCTCCTTGCAGGAAGTCAAGAACAGCAGGCCATAACGCCTTGATTTTTAGTTTCTTACTGTCTTCTGCAAAATTTATTTTCTCCGGCCGCTTTATTTCTTCTACCTACCTACCCTAACCAGCAACCGCTTTGCCGTTAGGTAAAATCAAATAACCAGTGCATCCATTTAAGCAACTGTGAAACAAGATAATCTTGCTGACTGATCGTTTCTGAATGCAAAAGCATGAACCGTGCATATGCTTTTACAACCAAAATTGTGGCCTCCATTTCTTGCCGCTGAAGCTTACGGTCTTCACTGAGAAAATGTGTTAGAAAAATTTTGTTAAGCCAAAGTTCCATGTAATCTACAATTGGATCAATGATCTTACCCTGTGAGAGAACTTCCTCTGCTTCATATGAATCTTCGATAGAATCATGGAGAGTCGGTGAATCAGCAGGTGGCGTCATCTTCTCCTGAGTTGAGGACGGGAGACTTCGGCATGATTTGGGATTTTTCGGGTCGAGGGGAGCAGCTGCATCTTCGGTAATGAGCCTAGCAAATGATCCTTTTGTCTTTCCCTTGGATCCCAGATCACACAGAATCCTGAGGTCCTCAGGCAATAGTGTTCCCTCCTGAATATGGGCATGGAAGCTTAGGTATAACTCCGGGTTCTTCGGGGTGGAAGGATCAGTTACATCGTCGGAATGAGACTAGCCGTTGATCCTTTTGTCTTTCCCTTGGAACCCAGATCATACTCAAACTGTAATTCAGGAGACAACACTATTTCCCGCTGAACTGGAAGGAGGAAGATTTTGGCAAAACTCTTGAGGATTGTGAAAATCATAAGCCTGAATTTGAGCTCCCAAGAGTTCAATTTCATTTTCATATTTTTTCACAACAAACTCTAGGAACAATTTTTTCCGGCCGCCAGGTATTGTTGACAATACCTTTCTGAAAAATCTATCATCAAGCTCAAACTCTGATAAACTTTCTCTGCATTTTTCTAAAGCTTCTTCTATCGGAAGTTCTTCCCAAGATTCAATCATTCTCTTTTGTTGTTAATACATGGGGCACTTGGCTGTAACATTTGGTTCGTTCCTTAGTGGAGCCTTTGATTGAAATTGAAGTGGAGTCGCCAGGTGGATGTCTGGACTCTGAAGTGCCTGATCTCTGTCCTCCATCAAAGATCAGAACTAAACATGAAAAGCCTTCAAAAATAGGAGCACTTCCTCCATTGGGGTTCAAAGATGAAACGTGTGTTTGAATCCCCAATGGTGCGTGCAGATACAGGTCGACCGAAGCTCTTACAAGTCGGTTTCTTCCACTGTAGAGTTGCAGATTGATTGCATTGATTTATCTGAGGAGTTCCCCAGTGGAGTCGCCACTATGTTATCACTCAGGTTGACCCTAGGCTCCTATTAGGGAACCGAGGTAACCACAAACCAATCTTATGATTGCAGGTTCTAGCCCACCTACAATCGGAGAGGGCTCTCTCCTTTAGATTCAACCTTAGTTGATCTAGATTCAACCTTAGTTGATGATTTTAGGCTAGCTTTCTGACTTCAAGGGAATGTTGACTGTGATTGGAGGGAAGGTAGGATTCTTGAGTAAAGAGGTACAGTAAAGTGTTATAAGTTCTGAACCATTGGGCATGGAGTCACATATTGAGGCATGCGAGCGTTTTCTTGGTCACAAGGGGATACGGAGCGGGATAGCCACGCAGGATACAATACTCAGGCCGCAATGAACAAAAAGCAAAAGAGAATCATTTCATCATGCTGACAAAGGGGAGAAGTGGATGAGTGGGATCCCGGAGTAGTTAAGAATTCCAAAGACATGCACTCATGTGTGAAAGAAACAGGGTAAACCAGAGCATTTAAGAATTCTAGCTCATAACTGTTTCTGAAGAAAACATTGAAAAGTGCAGAAATTGAACTTAAGGTGTAATTAAACAAATCTTAAGCTATTCTTTTTTCCTGCAAATTAGAAAGGCGGAAGGTGATAAAAAACATAAAATAAACAGGGAAGAAGAACACTTATTGGATCATGCAGAGACACAGGAATTCCGTGATCATTCCTTGGCCAAGAGAAAACAGCAAGTTGTTTCGCAATCCATGCTTTCAGCAATCTTTGATTATGAAAAATATGACAGTTACAGTGCGAGTCTTTACTTAGAGAAAATTGTTGGAAAAGAAACTGACCAACAACTACTACTACCAACCAACCAACCCTTTACAATATCGTTTCGGGTGGTATTTATAAACAAAAATCAGGAAGACATCATTACATGTGACCTTGACAAGTCTGCTTAGAACTCTTCAAAAATCTAAATGCTGCTGGAATTAAATGCAAGTAAATCTTTTTGGCTGTGCTGGGGGTAGCTAAATCGGAACAGGTGACGAGGTGGCCCTTGGGGACCAGATGCGGTGCTGTTGGAGTGAATGTGCTTTGGGCTGCAGTTCAGCTTTGGTGCGAATTGAATGTGCAATTATTATGATTTGAGAGCTTCAAGTATTTCGCTCTCCTCCTATGGATCTGCTGGAAGATATTCAATTTTCTCTTGCTTTGGGCCGCTGCTCAAGATATTCTCTGATACACTTTGCCACTACATTGATGGTTTCCGCCGTCGACTGATACTCTTTGACACGCTTGAAGCCTGCTGATTTGATCTGATACACTTTAAACTTTGTGAATGATCTGCTGATGTCTTCTAACCGGATCCTTTGGCACGATTGGGCGATTTTCGGGCATTTTCGGCGCGCAGTGGGCTCGGCAATCATAAGATTCCCTGAATATTCCTCGAAATGGCCTATTTCCCGTAGCGATGCGCGAATAGCGCTTCGCACTATTCGCTCATCGAAAACTGCCTCTGTTTTTTGATCTGGAGCTCGGAAGTGCGACTTTTCTCTTTGCGCGAAGCTTTTTCGGATTTTCTGGCTGCTGACGTAAGCACTGCATCGGCTGTACGATGGATGATGTCATCAGTGGGTCCCTGGTACAGCGCAACGTGGTGAGGTACTGGTGGACTGTGGTGAAGAGACTCCAATGCGATATCGCGATATCGCGTCGGCGGGGAAAGAGGGGGATCATTTGGTTGGACATTTGGTGCTTGCGACTGCCGATATGCGAAATCGCGATATCGCACCGACGGAGAGGGAGGGGTGAACAGATTGGACACTCGGCGTTTGTGATCGCCGATCGCCGATTTCGTGATGTCGTATCGGGGGGGGGACGGATGGGTAATGTTTTGCATGAAAGTGAGATGGCGAGGTTGCGATGCAAAAACGGCTTTGAGGGGAAAAAGGTAGGTAAGTGGGTGTGAAGGGCTTTTGAAGTTTCAGAAGGGGTCCGACTACTTCGGGGGAACTTTATACTTAGGAAGGAGTCCATAGTATCTTAAAGGTGGTTTCAGAGGTTGGGGTTCTTGCTTAGTTTCTGATAAACTAAACAATTCCCGGGACTTGCTATGGTTATTTTTCAACCACGGGAAGGGCTATTACATAGGGGAATTTACTTAATATTAACATGGGGACGGGAAACATAGGGAGCTACATAATAATGTTAGTGGTTAGTGTGGAGATGGTAAGAAAGCGCTAAGTTTGGGCGAACTTAGGCTGTTGCGGGGGGTAGGACCATACTTCAGGAGAAGACATGGAACAATTTTGAGCAAAGCAGATCTTTACTCAACCGGAGTGATGAAGATGATGAACTAAAGAGGTGTCAAGCAGATCTTGACCTCTTTTTGGGGATGTTAGTTTAATTGATTGGGGGAAATAGAGAAGGGGAGTTAGTTATACCTCATTTTAGCTTTTTGCTTTACAAATCTTTGCTGATTATGTTCTGCATGATAGGGATACCTGCAAACTTGGAAACTTACTGATTTGTCGGAATTTCAACAAGCTCAGAAGCTTACCTAAACCAAGCCTACTTGCTTGCATTTTTTCTTTCTTTTGCTTGGGGGTTGCACTTAGACTTTCAAAACCCATTCATACCATTTTTCTTTTGATGCTTTCTATTCTACATACTACCCTTATTTTCTTCTAAAGAGCCCAGTTAAAATGTTGGACTCGTCTGTTTCTCTACCTAGCTAAGAGTCTGCAAGAATTAAACTGTTTGGACAGGAATTACAATTTCTATATTCTAAAAATTGAAATTTAAAACCTGGGGACCAAATTAAACTGTTTGGACCTCCCTTAACTACAAGTAGCGATACCGGGAAAACTTTACAAAATTTGAAGGGAAATTGAAAAATGAATCTTGAAGAGCGTCTCATTTGGAGACTGTTTGAGCAAATATGGAGCATTGCAGCAAAGCAAAGTACAACATATTTGGCCTGTAAAATGCCAATCATGAAAAATGAATACATGCTGCAGTAGGAGCTAACAGTGGCTCCACTCGGGGATGGCTTCTCCTTGCAGGAAGTCAAGAACAGCAGGCTAGAACGCCTTGATTTTTAGTTTCTTACTGTATTCTGAAAAATTTATTTTCTCCGGCCGCTTTATTTCTTCTACCTACCTACCCTAACCAGCAACCTCTTTGCCGTTAGGTAAAATAAAATAACCAGTGCAGCCATTTAAGCAACTGTGAAACAAGATAATCTTGCTGACTGATCGTTTCTGAACGCAAAAGCATCAACCGGGCATATGCTTTTACAACAAAAATTGTGGCCTGCATTTCTTGTCGTTGAAGCTTACGGTCTTCACTGAGAAAATGTGTTAGCAAAATTTTGTTAAGCCAAAGTTCCATGTAATCTACAATTGGATTAATGAACTTACCCTGTGGGAGAACTTCCTCTGCTTCATTTGAATCTTCAATAGAATCATGCAGAGTCGGTAAATCAGCAGGTGGCGGCATCTTCTCCTGAGTTGAGGACGGGAGACTTCAGCATGATTTGGGATTTTCCGGGTCGAGGGGAGCAGTTGCATCTTCGGTAATGAGCCTAGCAGGTGATCCTTCTGTCTTTCCCTTGGAGCCCAGATCACACAGAATCCTCAGGTCCTCAGGCAACAATGTTCCCTCCTGAATATGGGCATGGAAGCTTAGGTATAACTCTGGGTTCTTCGGGCTGGAAGGATCAGTTACATCATTGGTAATGACCCTAGCCGTTGATCCTTCTGTCTTTCCCTTGGAACCCAGATCATACTCAAACTGTAATTCAGGAGAAAACACTATTTCCCACTGAACTGGAGGAGGAATATTTTGGAAAAACTCTTGAGGGTTGCGAAAATCATAAGCCTGAATTTGAGCTCCCAAGAGTTCAATTTCATTTTCATATTTTTGCACAACAAACTCAAGGAACAATTTATTCCGACCGCCAGGTATTGTTGACAATACCTTTCTGAAAAATCTATCATCAAGTTCAAACTCTGATAAACTTTCTATGCATTTTTCTAAAGCTTCTTCTATCGAAAGTTCTTCCCAAGATTCGATCATTCTCTTTTGTTGTTAATACATGGGGCACTTGGCTGTAACATTTGGCTCGTTCCTCAGTGGAGCCTTTGATTGAAATTGAAGTGGAGTCGCCAGGTGGATGTCTGGACTCTGAAGTGCCTGATCTCTATCCACCATCAAAGATCATAACTAAACATGACAAGCCTTCAAAAATAGGAGCACTTCCTCCATTGGGGTTCAAAGATGAAACGTGTGTTTGAATCCCCAATGGTGCACGCAGATACAGGTCGACCGAAGCTTTTACAAGTCAGTTTCTTCCACTGTAGAGCTGCAGATTGATTGCATTGATTTATTTGAGGAGTTCCCTAGTGGAGTCACCATTAAGTTATCACTCAAGTTGTCCCTAGGCTCCTATTAGGGATAAGACCGAGGTAACCACAAACCAATCTTCTGATTGCAGGTTCTAGCCCACCTGCAATCGGAGAGGGCTCTCTCCTTTAGGTTCAACCTTAGTTGATCTAGATTCAACCTTAGTTGATGATTTTAGGCTAGCTTTCTGACTTCAAAGGAATGTTGACTGTGATTATAGGGAAGGTAGGATTCTTGAGTAAAGAGGCACAATAAAGTGTTATAAGTTCTGAACCATTGGGCATGGAGTCACAGATTCAGGCATGCGAGCGTTTTCTTGGTCACAAGGGGATACGGAGCGAGATAGCCACGCAGGATACAATACTCAGGCCGCTCAAAGTACAAAATGAACAAAAGGCAAAAGAGAATCATTTCATCATGCTGAAAAAGGGGAGAAGTGGATGAGTGGGATCCCGGAGCAGTTAAGAATTCCAAAGACATGCACTCATGTGTGAAAGAAACAGGGTAAACTAGAGCATTTAAGAATTCTAGCTCATAACTGTTTCTGAAGAAAACATCGAAAAGTGCAGAAATTGAACTTAAGGTGTATTTAAACAAATCTTAAGCTATTCTTTTTTCCTGCAACTTAGAAAGGCGGAAAGATGACAAAAACATAAAATAAACAGGGAATAAGAACACTTATTCGATAATGCAGAGACACAAGAATTCCGTGATCATTCCTTGGCCAAGAGAAAAAAACAAGTTGTTTCGTAATCCATGCTTTCAGCAATCTTTGATTATGAAAAATATGACAGTTACAGTGCGAGTCTTTACTTAGAGAAAATGCTGGAAAAGAAACTGACCAACAACTAATACTACCAACCAACCAACCCTTTACAATATCGTTACGGGTGGTATTTATAAACAAAAATCAGGAAGACATCATTACAAGTGACCTTGACAGGTCTGCTTAGAACTCTTCAAAAATCTAAATGCTGCTGGAATTAAATGCAAGTAAATCTTTTTGGCTGCGCTGGGGGCAGCTGAATCGGAACAGGTGATGAGGTGGCCCTTGGGGACCAGATGCGGTGCTGCTGGAGTGAATGTGCTTTGGGGGTGCAATTCGGCTTTGGTGCGAATTGAATGTGCAATTATTATGATTTGAGAGCTTCAAGTATTTCGCTATCTTCCTATGGATCTGCTGGAAGATATTAAAATTTCTCTTGCTTTGGGCCGCTACTCAAGATATTCTCTGATACACTTTGCCGCTACATTGATGGTTTCTGCCGTCGACTGATACTCTTTGACACGCTTGAAGCCTGCTGATTTGATCTCATACACTTTAAGCTCTGTGAATGATCTATTGATGTCTTCTAACCAGATCCTTTGGCACGATTGGGTGATTTTTAGGCATTTTCGGTGCGCAGTGGGCTCGCCAATCAGAAGATTCCCTGAAGATTCCTCGAAATGGCCTATTTCCCGTAGCGATGCGCGAATAGCGCTTCCCGCTATTCGCGCATCGAAAACTGCCTCTGTTTTTTGATCTGGAGCTCCAAAGTGCGACTTTTCTCTTTGCGCAAAGCTTTTTCGGCTTTTCTGGTTGCTAACATAAGCACTGCGTCGGCTGTACGGAGGATGACGTCATCAGTGGGTCCCCGGTACAACGCGACGTGGTGAGGTGCTGGTGGACTATGGTGAAGAGACTCCGATGCGATATCGCGTCGGCGGGGAAAGAGGGGGATCATTGGGTTGGACATTTGGTGCTTGCGACTGCCGATATGCGATATCGCAATATCGCATCGACGGAGAGGGAGGGGTGAACAGATTGGACACTCGGCGGTTGTGATCGCTCGATCGCCGATTTCCGTGTGTCGCATCGGGGCGGATGGGTAATGTTTTGCATGAAAGTGAGATGGCGAGGTTGCGATGCGAAAACGACTTTGAGGGGAAAAAGGTAAGTAAGTGGGTGTGAAGGGCTTTTGAAGTTTCGGAAGGGATCCGATTACTTCGGGGGAACTTTATACTTAGGAAGGAGTCCATAGTATCTGAAAGGTGGTTTCGGAGGTTGGGGTTCTTGCTTAGTTTATGATAAACTAAACAATTCCCGGGACTTGCTATGGTTATTTTTCAACCAGGGGAAGGGATATTACATAGGGGAATTTACTTAATATTAATACGGGGACGGGAAACATAGGGAGCTACATAATAATGTTACTGGTTAGTGTGGAGATGGTAAGAAAGTGCTAAGTTTGGGGGAACTTAGGCTGTTGCGGGGGGTAGGACCATACTTTAGGAGAAGACATGGAACAACTTTGAGCAAAGCAGATCTTTACCCAACCGGAGTGATGAAGATGATGAACTAAAGAGGTGTCAAGCAGATCTTGACCTCTTTTTGGGGATGTTAGTTAATGATTGGGGGAAAGCAGAGAAGGGCATTTAGTTATACCTCATTTGAGCCTTTTGCTTACAAATCTTTGCTGATTATGTTCTGCATGATATGATACCTGCAAACTTGGAACTTGTCAGCAATTCAACAGCCTCAGAACTACCTACCCAGCCTACTTGCCTAGCATTTTTTCTTCTTTTTTCTTGGGGGTGCACTTAGACTTGCAAACCCATCATACATTTTTCTTTTGATGCTTTCCTATCTACATACTACCCTTATTTCTTCCAGATCCCAGATTAAACTGTTGGACTCTTCTGTTTCTCTACCTATCTAAGAGTTTGCCAAGATTAAACTGTTTGGACAGACTTACAATCTCTATATTCTAAAACATGAAATTTAAACCTAGGGAGACCAAGATTAAACTGTTTGGACCTCCCTTTAACTAGAAGTAGCGATACCGGGAAAAATTTACAAAATTTGAAGGCAATTGAATGAATCTTGAAGTAGCCTTCTTCATTTGGAGACTGTTTGAGCAAATATGGAGCATTGCAGCAAAGCGAAGTACAGCATATTTGGCCTATGAAATGCCAATCATGAAAAATGAATACCTGCTGCAGCAGGAGCTAACAAAGAAGTCAAGGAAAAAAGTTCTTTACTTGAGCTCTGAGGGCTTATTTATAGCAAATGAGGTGATCTTTCACCCCCCATGTGATTCTTGACATCCCTGATGACTCTTGAGCTACCATATCACTTTTGATCTCCTACATTACCCTTGGACTTCCTAGTGACTCTTCATATTCCATGTGTGACCATTAGGCTTATACACATTTTACATTTTATAATTTTGGAAATACAAGATTACATCCGTCAAAATTGTGGAAGGAATACATGGATCAAATTAACACTCATGTGTTCATATTTTGAAAAGCTACACCTTGGTGACTGTGACATGAGACTCCATTGTAATATGTCGATGCAACTCTTCATGATAGATCTAGAATGTGCTTCATCTTCACCTCCAAACGGTCTGGCTAGAGTTTTAGAGCCTTCAAAGTCATCCTAGATTTTTATCTATTGGTCATAGTTCATAATTCCTTTATCTCCTGCACAATGGTCCTTTTGTGTGTCATCTTTGTAGGCATCTTCTTGAAAAATATCCTTAATGACCCCTTTGAAAATAGTCTTCCATGTTAATATGGTAGTATTTCCATATGCAATCTAGTCATGGCTAGACAAAATCAATCCCAAAATAATCTATGCTAGCTTGTTTCTCATGGAATATATTGAGTGTGCTGGGACAATGTGATAGGATTGAAAGAGAGGCCTTCTCAGACATAGAACTCAAGTTCAAGAGGAAAGAAGTGGAGGTATGGGCACGGAAAGTGTGCATTGCACTGGGGCAAGAGAGGAGGATAATCTTGGTGCATAACACATGTCCTGGAGACAGTAGCTAGAGGCTTGAGGCATGAGGATGTGCAATGTGCTATAATTGAGAGGGAGACTCTAGGTGGAGTTCAATTCACAAATGCAAAGGGGTGACATTACTGTCCACTAGGAGTGTGCAACGAGCTCCACATAGTAGGATTGTTAAGGCTTGGCACAGAGCGTAAGTACAAGCAACAATAGGTTGGATGAATGTGGTCTAGAGATGTTCAATGCACTTGTGAAGGGAGACGACCTCAAGATGGGCATAGGGTGTAAGGTTAGGAGATAATAACATCACAACTAAGAGTTATAAGTGCGCAATGCACTTATCACTTGGCAGAAAATTGAATGTGTTCACAACTTTTCACAGGATGTGACGATAAGGAAAAATCCAAAAATTGACTAAGTGTGAAATTATTGGGCCGAAAGAGAGAAAGTAGGAGCATACAAATAGGTCTTGAACATGATCATGCAAACATACACAATCAAAATTGTGATGATAATAAGCATAGTACCCAAAACCAACATGTATACATTGAAATGACAACAAAATCATACTAATCTCCAAATATGATAGTTAGGGTGGACGTTTTTACAACACAAATGTCGACTGCAATCAGAAAGTGTGCTAGGTCACGGGAGTTTGTCTTGCGCATATCCTTGTGATAGCGAGGATTAACTAATGCTTGAAGGTGTGTTGAACCTACCTCTATAAGGTGTGCCATAACGACCTATAATAAAAGATGGCACTTATGGTTTCTTTAGAAAGGAACTTGAACACTTAGAAAAACTTTAACAACAAGCATCAAACAACTTTATTGTCTTGAAATAGCAGTTCACACAATCATCAGGAGGCTCAAAAATCTAAATGTAGGAAAATTATTGGAGGGTCTTGTAGCAACTACAACATGAGGGAAAGAGCTTTCTACATACTTTCCCACATTGTAAATCCACTTACAAATTTAATATGGAAGCAAGGATGTATTATGGTAGGCATTCTAGGATTAATAGGCAATAAAACAAATTATGGAATGGTTTTTTTTATCATGTTTAGGAACGAGTCATGCTCAAATCCAGGAACACCGCGATGAGTTGGCTTGGTCCTTTTCTCCTATGAGGGTTTACATATCTAAGCTTGGATATATGTTTTTATGTATAGATGAAGGAATGAGACAATTTCGATGGTGGTAGAAGTACCTTTTGAAGTGAAAATGTCCTTCTAAAGCAAAGTAATTTCCTTGGTATTTTTTTGATGGGGCATCCCATGGGGATATTAATGTTGTAGGGAGTGAGGGATTCAATTCTTTGAATATAATAATTGTACTAAGTTTATGGCAGGAACCCGAGAGGGATGAAAAAATATGCATAACTAATGGCACTGAAACTAGTATTATCTCTATCAAATGAAAAAGAAATTAATGTTTTAAAAGTGCTTGATAATTAGTTGAATTGAGGCTTCTGTGATCCATAATAGTTGAAAGAATAACTTCGGTGTAAATCACATGTAGACAGACATTTGTCGACGCATTTTGAACCAACCCGTGTGGTTCATCGTCAGGACAAGTTGAAGAAACAGATTCAACTTTGCATGCTAAATAGTCTGAGCAGAGCCTCCAACAGCTATCCTAATCAACGGATAATTTTGGCTTAGGGACCAGTCAAGAAGTCAACTTGATAATTTAATGGGAGTTAGTTATCATACCTTAAATAATATAAAAGAAAAACTTATAGATGTTGTTTATGTTATTAGTTTATTAAAAATGTAATTCTTAGGTTGTAAATAGATGAGTAGAAGATAAACAAAGCTTCCACAATATATTTTTTATTTTTACCTTTGAAGAGGTCAATTTTTTTAGTGTTTTCAATGTGTACATGGAGAAAATATGAAATATGGAAGCTAATGATTTATTTGAAGCTAGAATTGTGAGGCAACAAAATACATAAATGATAACAAAGAAAGGAATAGGAACATTTTGGAATAGTATAGCTCTCCTTTTCATGAAGTAATAGTGACAGCAAAATATGCTCCTATATAATGTTTTTCTTATTTCTAATTAAATAATACTCTTAAACAATTTTTATCATATTATTATACCTTCCGCGAGCATAGTATAACGCATTGAATTTTGTCTTTGGCTAGGTATTAGTTTGTATTTGACCAAAAATTTATGATGCTTATCCATACTTTAACATTATCAATTCAATTTTTAATATTATTTAAATTTATTTATTCGTAACATGACTGGTTGAGGTCTTATTATGGGTTCTTTAGTAACTTCCATTTCTATTAGTTATTGATTTTTTTATTTTAGTTTTATTTACTTGTTATTTAACTTTTGGAATTTTGTTTTTATATGTATGTTAATATAAACAATATTAGTTAATCATATTTCTTAATTTTTGGTGATGACATTCAACAATGCAATATTTTTTTAGTTGTTTTATTTTTGTAATGAAATTTTTGTTTTTGTTATTTTTTTTTAAATAAGTTATATTCACGCTAAGTAGCAAGAACTAGTTACTATGGAGCCCTTGTTTCTAGATATTAAAGTCATATGTTCAACATGAAAATGATATATACTTTTAAATAAATAAAATATAATAAAGTTGAAAAGAACACCACAATATATAGTAATAAAAGAAAAAAAGTGGTTAATATTATTTTATTTTAAATGATAGATTTTTCTCCAAAAAGAATGTGATTTTTTGGTATTTAAAATGCATTATGCACTCAAATTCTAGAGATAAGAAATAAATCAAAGTTTTCAAAATCCTATGAATTTAGAGAAAAAAATATAAAATGATATTATTCCTAAAAAAATAGTAAATAATATTATTATGATAATTGGAGAAGGCTAACTCGATGATACAAACTTAATAAAAAGTCAATAAAAATGAGTGGAATCATTTTAGTGTCAGCTTATCACTTGGTTTTCATTAATTACAAGGTTAGATATCTTTCATGTTAATTATAACAAGACCTTTTGGTAAAAATGACATAGAAGATAATCAGTCGACACGTTTCGAACCAACCAGTGTGGTTCATCTTGAGGACAAGATGAGGAATCAGATCTAGGCAATGAAATGTGACACATCTATTAGTCAATTCCACATAATATATAATATATATATATATATATATATATATATTATATATATAATATATTATATATATTATATAAACAAATTATATAGATATATTATATAGATAATATCTTATTCCCTAAGACAACCTTAGAATTCCTATTTATCTCATGAGCATTAACATTTCAAGGAAATCCTTTAATAAAATCTATTATCTGGAATTAAGGACAATTGTCCGACTCTCATGGTGGCTCAGCTTACCAAGTCCACTTGTTCTTTTCATGATTTTTCTAATTAAATGAACCTGGTACTATATGTTAACACAGTCATTGATGGAGGTCCAGGTTTTGTCCTGCAATTAATTCTTACCTCATGGTTATCAATCCTACATTAACTCTGGTTGTCTGCTTCTCGGCCTAGGTGGAGGTGGCACTTCGTTGGAGTCATTACTGCAATACCTTGTTCACTGTAACTTTCGGATCCACTCTGAATCAACAGAATTAGTTTCTCCACTATATTAGATGGAGGAGAGGGTTCTTGGGGTTTCTAACCTCCGAATGGGTATGCTCACCATTCCTTTTTCCTCTTCGGTTAATGTTTCTGGTATCTTATGGGATGGTTTGTATTCAGGGTTTGAGAACCCCCTGCTAGATGTTTATTGAGCTCTGAGACTTCTTACTACCGATGTTCATTTCTAGGAATACTTGAATGTCCGAGTTTCACTATTAAGTCATTGGGGTTTGCTGGAATACATGGTGTGAATCTATCAACAGATGATTCGCCCCTTCGAGTTAACCAGGTAATTTAATTTGTTTTTGTTTCATTCTTTGTTGATATAAATTCTTATAGAAGCTTATTAATCCTTGTTTTCCTCACCCAGTCGAGGTGGAGGGTTTTGCAGAGACAACACGATGGACAAGATGTTGGTCAAGCCCATTGTTCAGCTCCCTGGTCCACTTGAAAATAGGTTTATTTACATTTCGGGTATGCAAGGTTTCTGGCTTGATTCTAGAAGTTAAGGTTATGACTCAGTAGGGAGCTTGGCACTTATTTTTACCGTGACTAAAATATCAAATACCCTCTATAATTTGAGTTTAGTTTAAGTCTATGAAGCCTTTCGGCCATGAACATCCTTCAAGGTTATACCAGCTTCCCGATCAGGTTTAGTTATTTGTATATTTATACTTAAGTTTGAGGGTGAAGCAATTTGAACCCTGGATGGAATGGTTATAATTTTGGTTATGATATTGTTGAATGAATATATATACTCTTGTTTATGTCTTTAAGAATTTTTTGGAATGCAATATTCGTCGTTGTTATTTGTTTTTCTTATGGAATTTATCCCTACAGCATTTCTTTGTTTTTTTGTTAGCTTTCCACTTGCGTTCAATGGTCGACTGGTTCCACATTATTGTGTATTTAATTGTTTAGAGGATTTAAATATATACTCTTTTGTCTTTAGGAGTAAGGGTTTGAAGTTTATAAAGGATAAGATCGCGATTTCTATTTTGCAATGTAATTTAATGTTTTTAAGAGAACTCAAAGATTATATTTCATGTCTTATATGTATATTGGGGAATTTTAGTCAAGCTCTTCATTTTCTCTCTCGATTGGAAGTTCTTGTTGTAAAACATTCCTTACTTATTTAACTAATTCCTAAATATTTTGAAATTGAACCTCATATCTATCTTTCCGGGCTCTTAGTATGAGTTCTGGTTTAGGGCATGTTTGTGGCTCAAATATCTGTCTTTTCCTCTGATTTTCTGAAAGGTTTGCTCAGTTGTATATTTTAAGTAGTACCAATCAAAACAGATTTTTTTATAGTGAAAATTCTCTTCGTTGTTTTCCTAACAGAGGGTTTTGTAATCTAGTCTGAACATGGTGGTAAATTATATTGAGAAAATTCTAACTATGAAATGAAGTTTTGTTCTCTGGTTCATAATTATGTTTAGATTCATATCTATGTTTAGATTTATAGCATAACTTGTTCGGTTTCTATGAAAACCATGAGATTCACTAATATTAGTGTATCCACCGTTTGCATGAATTTATCTATACACATACCATAATAATATATTTAACATAACAGTTTACCATCATTAATCAAGCTATCTCATCCTAAATCACTGAGAATAATCATTGTATTTTCATCATAAACAGAGCATAATATATTCTAATAAGCAATAGATAATATTACTTATTTGAACCATTGCCTAGCTTGAAATTTCCCTATTTCACTCTTGCAACCAGACCTGAAATTCTCTGAATCTTTGCCTCCCAACCTTGAGACTACTTCAGTGGTATCCCCATGAGTTGTTCCTAATCACAGGAACACTTTATTTTTGGTGAGACTTACAGTCTCACCGCACTATGGTCCAAACCAGACAGGGCCTTATAAGACTGCCTCACATTTTAGCACAACATGTTCCTTAGTAACTTTTTCTTTTCTTTTTCTCATCTCAAATACCTCTATCCTCTTGATATCTTCAATAAATTCTCAAGAAATTAGTTTAAAGAACTTAGTTAGGAACACGTAATTGTTTCACTAACTTATTATTAAGTAAAAATAATATTTATTGATAACTGTTGTCTCATTAAAAAAAATTAACTTCCAAAATAGTATCTTTTTAAATTAAGAAAATAAATAGTTTGTTCAAATTGCAATAATTAAAATATTTACATGGTCTCGGGTATAACACATCTACCCCCCCAAGATGTAACATTGTCCCGATGTTTTCCTTCTAAAAACAAATTCGGAAACGTCTTCATCATAACCTGCTCATCTTCCTCGGTGGCCTCTTTCGGCTCATAGTGCTTCCATTGCACTTCAAGCTGGGTGATAACTTATTCCCGCAGCATTAATTTTCTCCAATTTAGTATACCTAGAGGTTCAAGTAAGAACTTGCCTTCTGGTTCGACCTACATAGCAACAAAATGACTGAAGTCATCAACCAACTTGTTTAATAAATTTCTGAAAATGTTTCTTGAATATTTTACGTGAATGTTTTTCCAATTGATTACGTGTTTATGATAATAAATGTATTTGTTAAGTAGAGAAACATGGAAGACATTGTGCACAGGAATGTGGCTGGGTAAGGCAAGATAGTAAGCCACTGGCCCAATCTGAGCTAAGATTTGAAATGGCCTGCAAAGCCAGGGTGCTAACTTAGCACATTCGGTCCATTGTAGTTTACTTTTCTTAGCTAGTACTCAAATGTAAACATGGTCCCCTATTTGAAATTCCTGAAAGATCCTTTTTTGATCAACAAAGTTCTTTTGTTGGTCTTGAGTGGATTTTAAGTTGGTTCATACTCTTTTTACCATTTCCTCCATTTCCTCCAACGTATCTAGTCCTAACATCAACTTGTCCTCTAGTCCACTCCAACTCAAGGGTGTTCTGTAATTACTTTTGTATAACACTTCAAAAGGCCTCGTCTGTAGAGATATATGGTATCCATAGTTATAAGAAAATTCTACCAAGTGTAAGTAGTCCTCCCATTTCGATGGCTGCCATAACATAAGTTCACGACATGTCTTCAACCACTTGGTTTACTCGCTCCGTTTATCTATCCGTTTGAGGATGATAAGCGGTGCTGAAGTGTAGTTGTGTGCCCAATCCTTCAAAAAGGGATTTCCAAAAGGCTGATGTAAATTTCACATTGCGATATGAGATGATCATTTTGGGTATTCTGTGCATCTTGAAAATGTGTTTCATTTCATACTGGACTGGTATGAAATGAATAGATTTTCTCAGTCTGTCTACCACTATCATGATAGAATCATTTTTCCTTTTTGACATAGGCAGTCCGGTAATGAAATTGATGGATATGGTTTCCCATTTCCATTCAAGAATAGGTAAGGGGTGGAGTAAATTTACTGGGTGTTGGTGCTCAACTCTTATTTACTCGCATTCCAGACATCTTGCTAGGTATTTCACTACCTCCTTCTTCATACCAAGCTAGAAAAATTTCTTTCCTAAGGAAAAAATCATTTTCTGGTATTCGGGATGGCCTACACACGGAATCTTATAAATCATCAATTATTCTGAATTTAGCTCATATCCTAATTGTTGTTCATGGCTGTTTGGAACTTTTGGTTGCTGCCATAAATGTCAATATACTAAATCTTGCATGGTTGTTTCACGAATCTACTCATAAAAATTTGTTCTTGCCTCACTGAAAGAAATTTCATATAAACAATTTACCTTTCGACTCAAGGCATCCGCAACCCAGTTTTCTTTCCCCTTCAAATTCTTGATTTCAAAATCGAATTCACTTAGGAAATATGCCCAACGCGCTTGTCTAGCTGTTGGGCATCAAAATGTCATGCAAAAGTCACTCATTACCATACATTTTTCACCTATGATTCCATTATATCACTCACTATTCACCACCTTGTCACTCCATTTTCCCTATTATTCAGCATTAATGGGTTTCATTTATATTTTCCAAATATTATTTATTTTTAAACATTTTTTAGAGAAATTCTTGATTAAATATTATAAAATAATATATTTTACTTTATATATGGAAAGTGGGTTGTTTTTGTGACATGTGTAGGTTCTAAGGAAGCTTCCAAGACACCTTTATGTGGCCTTGAAGGATCAAATTCGAATTTGAGAAGATAAACCTCATGGAGAAGATGATGATCTCATGGAGAGGATCAAGGACAAAAGGGGGTTATGTGTCTAAATGGTTGAGAGATGTATGGAACTAAAAGAGAGATTAGTGGATCATCATTATGAGTTTGTTATCCCATTCCATTGTATAAATAGGAGTACAATCTCCTTCATTTGTAATCTTAGAATTTTAGACTCTTCATTTGTAATCTTAAGAAAGTTGGTTTGTACATTATGATGGAGATTTTGAAATAAAGACTCATACTTGGATTTTGTTGCTTCTACATTTGAGTTCCCTTTGAAGTGGTATGCTTGTGGAGTTATGGAGGGCCCCCATGGCCTCACTTGCATGCTTATTTTAGGTATAATTTAATTTATGTTTCAAATGTATTTAGATGTGTGATGATTTCTGAATGAATATTGGTTTAATTCTAATCTACATATGAAGGGACACAAAGGAATTTAAGTTAAATTCCCCTTCTATTTGATCTTGAACTAAAACTGAATTTCATTCTCCATTTCTCATTTGAAGTTATTTATGCATTTCTTGTTTGAAGCAATGGTGATTGTGATATAGTAGAATTGTGAAGAAGGACAATCTGGACCTCCTTAGTTAGGAGCCTCTTCTTTTACATCTTCTGCATCATAAGCCATTGTTGATTAGTGCTCTTAGATTTATCTTCATGAAAGTAGTATTGTAGGGAAGGACAACCTGGTTCTCCTAAGTTAGGAGCCTCTTTCCTCATATATTACATAAATGAATTAGAAATCTTTCTAGATCTATATATTTTAGATAGGCACTTCTAAGTTTACCTTCCCGGGTTGACATTAAATTGAACTCTAATTTGCATCTGCATTTTAGACCCAACATTTTGGTGTCCTTGCCAGGGAAGTGAAACTAGAAGGATTTAGTAATTATTTCATGCAGTTGTTTTTATGGACTAATTTGTGGAGCTTGGTGACAGCAGGTTCATAAAGGAGTTCAAAGTTTGGAACATTTTTATTTTATTTTATTTTCGCACATAGATAATTTAAATTCAATTCTTATTTTAAACCCCCAATTTCTCACTAATCCATCTACGGATGAGAGCTTTGACAATGTTGGACAGGTACTTCTTGGAGAGCAAGGACAATCACTTTGAGCCAACTCTAAGACAAGATTCTCACATACTTGTAAAACATAATGTAAAATTTTTAAATCTTGATGTGAGCATGTTCGAATTTTTAATCTGTAGATGGCTTCACTGGAAGCATTCTTTTACTCATGAAATAAAAAAATCTTTCAAACAAGATAGGTAGAATAGATCAAAAAATGAAAATGAGAGCTCATTAGAAGTCATTCTCATTAGAATTTTCTTTTAGTCATATTTTAAATCATCATGAATAAATCTGCATTTCTATGTCTTGTTTCTGTATCACGGGTGAGCCAGGAGCTTGATTATCGGAAAGCTTTGTCTTCCGAGAGTCTAAATGCCCCCGTGATATTGCAGAAAGAGTATAGACAACGTGAGGTTTGATTGCAGATCTTAATTGTGTTTTATCCATCCACGCTAACCTGCATAAATAAAAAAATCAAGAGATTAGTATGCTCTCTTCCCAAGCTTTGTGCGATTTGGAAGATAAAAAATCTATTGATTTATTTCAAATAAAAATACTCTTGCTAGAGAACTAATCTGCAATACAATAAACAACTTTGTGAATGAAAAAAAATCATCTTCAAAACGCAACCCCTTAAAAATGTCATTTTTAAAATGAATTTTGTGACCAAATGAAAAGGAATCTGAAAAATCTAAAACATGGGTTTTTCTCAGAACGGGGTGAATTATTTTACATGTGAAATATTATCGCAAAATTCGCAACCATTTGAGAGATTTTCAGGGTTCTTTGGAGTGTTATTTGTGAAGTTGCGTGAAAAAAAAAAAACGGTTTTTCAATTAAATGCAGAGAGTAGTCAAGGCCATGGCCATCCATTGGCTCAGCAACAGAGCTATGGCCAACCACCCAGTAGTGTTGCCAAGCTGC
>APFE030238124.1:0-11320 GCA_000404065.3 Pinus taeda
ATTTTCCAACCTGTCTTCATCTATGTTTTGACTTTGGAGAATGTGATAACAGTGCTTATAACGAAATCTTATGATGAGTTCTAATTCGATGAAGCACCTTATCTAAAGAGTTGTCTTTTGGGATATTTCCTTTGTTGAGATATTGAATTGTGGTCATAGTCACCCATAATTACTATATCTTTTGCCTCTTTACTTTTAGTTATGATTATGCCATGTAATAGTTCATGCATTTATGTTTGGTTATTGGATCTTTTTCCTATACCTCATGAATACTTTGTTTCCATTATTCCTTCAGGATTCATTGAAATCCCTCTCTCTCTTGCCACCCCTGGATTTATTTTTAGAGGCCCCGTCAAAGTACAAAATTCATTTTTGTTGATGCTTTTTCCAGTCTTTCATTTCCATTTGAGACATGCAAAGAGTCTAGTTATTTGGGAGAGGCTGAGAAGGAAAGGGATCAGGATAGGAGGGTATGGGGGATAATGAATTAATCCATATATTTTCAAGGGGATCAAGAGAATTGTCCTTTGGGAGAGGATTTAGTCTCATGCAAAAAGACAAAGCTCTCAAAGTGACAACCTTTGAAGACAATGAGACATCCTTGAAAATTGCATAGTTTCTAGAAAATTGGACTTGCCAATTGATGTATTTCGGAAGCACCATCTAGAGAGACTTGAGGGAGGGTTTGGGTTGAAGGGAGCCCAAATAATGCTTGTTCCAAGTAGAGAAGAAATCCAAAATATCATTTGCCCATTGGGTTCTGGCCATTAGAGGACACAGTGCTAGAGACCAGACAAACTTAGTAAAGTAACATTCAAGAAAAAGGTGGGGAATATACTCTTCATAGGTGCCCACAGAGAGAATCTAGATGGTCCTTGGATTACTCTTCTTTTTAAATTTTCTAAAGTTAATACTTGTTTGGGGGACAACAATTAGCAGAAGATATTGACTTTAGGAATGACATGAGGATCCCAAATCTTCACCCAGATGGAGGACCTGGGTGGAACGTTATATTTGAAAAGAAGGTCCAAGTACCCCTCCTTGATGGAATAAGATGAATATTTCCAACCAATCCTATATGGAAAACCTCGATTGATGGGGGTGTTGCCTGAGATATTTTTCTTTAGAATTTCTCCTAATTGAGATATGTGTTCAGGGATATCCCAAAAATTCCAATTGCACCAGGAACCATCCTATTTCCAATAAGAGATATGTGTCAAAGTTTTAATTCCATTCATTTTCATGTGGTCTCTTAATGGTCGGAGTTCCTCAATTTCATTCAAAGGTTTTTGACATAGAATTGAGTCTGTTCGTAAGCGAATAGCTTCTCCATTTCTAGGTATCCAATTCAGATAATCATCCACTGAAGAGGATGAATTACTGATTAATTTCCAAGTGGGAGAGCACTATTTGTTTGAATCAGCTTTAGGCATTTGATATTTTGACTTCAACAGTCAGGCCCACGAGGAGTTTGGATGAGTTCTAAGGTTCCAGTCTAACTTTTCTCTGAATGCCATATTCAATAAAGCAGGGCACCTGATTCCCAACCCTCCATGAAGCTTAGGAGCTCTAGTAGATATGATCATTGTTATCATAATACGTTGAGAAACCTAAATCCCTTGTTAACTCTTTTAAGACAAGGCCCATGTTACTTTTGTTAAAGTGAATGTGCCTTTGGCTCTCCCCATTCTTTTGTATGTGGTTGGTGTGTATACCAAGGTTTAGTATTAAGGATATGGATTTATGGTCAAAATCGGGCTTGTGGTCATCTAGGAGGTCAAAATTAATAATACAGGTGAGTTGGGTATTACATATTGCACATTCCACAACATTGTTATCAAGCTCATGAATACAAGCCATTTGGACAGATGTAGTCCACCTTTAATCTCATTACAAAGGATCAGGTCTTGGGAAATGTAAAGATAGATTAACTCAACACCAAATCGGTTCTCGGTTATGTCTTCATAATCTCTTTAGAATGTACGAGCTAAATCACAATCCTCATCAAGCCATAGGGGGTTAGGGTTAGAGTTATTACTTAATAGAGTAGCCTGGTTAGTAGTGGTTCTAGCATTGAAGTTCCCAGGCAAAAGGATGTTTTCCTCATTCCTTAAACTGTGGATATCTTGTTCTAAGGTAATGAAGGGAAAATTCTTATCTAGGTTGTTTTTCTTATAGGAGCAAAGTAACAGGTTGCGAGAAATTTTTTATTAGCGTTAGAGTCATAAATTTTGATCCAAATGTACTGATTAAGGGGGTCAATCTTATGAAGCCGAATGTGGGAAGAATTTATATTTTTTACAGAATAAGTTATACCACCAAAGCCTCTACGAGAATATTTCCTATTCTAGGGAGGCCAAAGAATGAATCCATCTATATGGGGGACTGTAGATTCATTATGCTCACAACTTTCAACTGAGAAAATAAGATCAATATCACTCAGGATCCAACTTAACCTAGGACCTTTACACCATGGAAACCCACAACAGTTCCATAAGAGGATGTAGAGTGTTCCTAATTCCTATTTATCACTTTTATTTTGGATTCTATCTATAATAATAGCTTTCCTACTTCTAATGATTTCCCATTTGCCTTCCTTCTTTCCTCCTTTACCTTTTGGACCTCTTTCTTTAGTTCAACTTGATCTTCTAGAATAAGTTCTTCATTTATAAAGATCCCTCATCCTTTTAAACTTCGAGATTTAGTAAGAGTATCTAATCTATGGTCATTGCAACTTTACTTTAACACATATTAGTCTTTGTTTATGCTCCATAATCTTTCCCACACTTTTTCTTCGGTTAGATAATTTGTTTGAACTTGTGAGTTAGTTTTTAGTTGCTTTTTTACTATTTCTAACTTGTCATCATCGATTTCCTTTTTTATACCAGCATTTATAAGGTGTAGGTCTCTTTTGTGGTGCTCATGATCCAATTCAATTGGTTTTTTCATTTCCTCTTTTATAAGTTTGATTTCTATTTTATTCGTTGTGTTGCTTAGGGTTGGATTATTATCTAGTTTTTCTTTTAATTCTTTAATCTCATCTTTCAAGGTGTAATTTTCTTTGACCATTGATTGGTTTTTGTGTTCTATTTCTTGCATCCTATCTTTCATTCCTTGAATTTCAATATCAAATGTTATTATTCTACCTTCTAATTCCTTGCAACTATAATTTGTTAGACATTGCAGATAATTTGATTTTATGTTCCATAAGCATTGTAGAAAATTCTTATTTATTATGTGTTTCTCTTTCTTCTCCCCCTTTTCTAAAGATTCAATGTATTCATAGAGGCCCTATAAAGTAATTTTGTATGGCCTCCCTCTAATAGAGATAGGCTTAGAAATGTGGGAAGAAGTATTCATAATTGTAACAAATAGGCTTAGAAATGTGGGGAGAAGTATTCATAATTGTAACAAATAGAATTTAGCAAGGAGAAGAGAGAGTAGGTAAAGGAACTGATGCACCTAGAAATTTTTCATGATAATAGAGAGATGTATAGGTGTTTCAATCAGATATTGCAGTTCTTCTCACCGGAGATGCGATGTTCTTCTCATCGCAAAGATCAAGTTCTTGTCGCAAAGATTGTCGTGTGAAGTTTTTATAAATGGTTTCACCACAGATGTGAAGTTCATCAATGTATCACCACAAAGCGAGTCCTTATAAGTGGTTTCACCACATATGCGAAGTTCAAATATGCAGAATGAGTATGTATAGACCACTGCATAACGACGTTCATCAATGCATCAACGCAGAGCGAGTTCTTATGAATGGTTTCACCATAGATACGAAGTTCAAATATGTAGAAAAAGTATGTATAAACCATCGTAGATGTTCACCACCGATGTGAAGTTCATTAATGTATCACAGCAGAGGTCAAATTCTTGCCACAGATCGCCTTGTGAAGTTCTAATGTATAGACCATCGTAGAGGACTAGGTTTCAAATATGTGAATTTCACATATGTAAAATTAGCATATATATGCCACCAGAGAGGACCAAATGTGGAGCCCACCTCACGGAAGAGTATGGGAAGCATAAATTAGGCAAAAGTTTCTAGAAGAATACCATGGGTCAATACTATTGGTTAGCAATACCACATGATGAATATAACAAGTGTTAATATGATTTTTTTAATTAATTAATTTGAGATAAATTAATTAGAATATCATAACTAGCTTGGGAGATAGATCTTAACTATTGATCTCTGAATACTATTATGAATATTCAAGGAGATTCTATGGAGGTTAAATCTCTACCCTCTACTTAATAATTATTGATAATTAAATTAAAATTCTAAAATCCCTATTCTAAAATAAACAATAATATAATCCACTTAGTAATTATTGATAATTAAATTAAAATTTTAAAATCCCTATTCCAAAATAAACATAAGTATGGTCTATACTTGAAAACCCTCTTACCGGTTTATTTAAAAAATAAATAAATATAAACTTCATGCAAAGTTTAGTTTTTCTGGTTTTAAATGTGAAGAAAATTAAACAAATAGATTACATATGTGCTAAACACATTTTTGGCTAAAATTAAACAAAGAAAATTCATTTGATAAAATGAAATGAAATGATATTTTAAAGTCCACGAGACTAAAAATAGTCTATGGGACCATTAGTTCCCTACTTTTCGCCTTTTGCAATTCATTTTTTTTTCTTATTCAAATTGATGATGAGTTGTCCCAACCTTCCAACAATCCCCTAGCTGAAAAGACAATGCTTCACATGGTTGAAAAGTCTATGGGACCAATTCAATTTTTTTCTTATTCAAATTGATGATGAGTTGTCCCAACCTTCCAACAAGACAATGCTTCACATCGTTGAAATGTCTATAGGACCAATTCAATTTTTTTCTTATTCAAATTGATGATGCGCTGTCCCAACCTTCCAACAATCCCTTCGCTGAAAAGACAATGCTTCACATGGCTGGCTAAAAAGTCTATGGGACCATTAGTTCCCTACTTTTCGCCTTTTCCAATTCAATTTTTTTCTTATTCAAATTGATGATGAGCTGTCCTAGCCTTCCAACAATCCCCTCACTAAAAAGACAATGCTTCACATGGCTGAAAAGACAATGCCTAGACATCGCTACTAACATATTCCCGTAACTTTCTCCAATATCTTTGAATGCATCACATTCCAAAATAAAACACCCGTTCTTCCCAAATATCTTTATCGCTAACCACACATTTTTTGAAAAATAATAATATAAGTGAAGATTAATGGTAAAAAACAAAAATTCTCCCCAATAAAAATATGGGTCCTCTCCTACCTAAATCAATTATAAAATAAGCCCAATATGGCCTAACAAAACAATTTTGGAAAAATAATAATATAAGTGGAACTGGATGGTAAAAACAGGAATCCTCCCCTATAAAAATATGGGTCCTCTCTTACCTAAATCAATTATAAAATAATATAAAATAAGCCTAATATCTGGTTATTCTATATTGGATGGTAAACTTGTTATAATATAAATAGTGATTGAAAACACTTATTCTGGCCTTGAGGTAATTCTGGATCTTGAAATAGAGCGGACTGAGCAGCTGGGAGGTTTCCAGGAAGAGTTGCAGCCTCAACAGGAAGAAAATTCTTTCTTATATTTTCTGTGAAATAGAAATATTGTAGCAATGGAAGCTGAAATATGGCGCAGGCTCCCAAAAGAGTTGTTGCATATGATTTTAGCGAGGCTGCCCATTAGGGTTCTTGGCAAAATGAGGACTGTGTGCAAACAGTGGAAATATCTACTGTCTTCCCGTGATGCCTTCGAAGGACTTGTTCCAATTTGGTCGCTGTGTTCCACCCCTGGGTTTCTGATTCAAATCCATTGGAATCCAAAAGATGACGTGGATTCTTGGGCTATAGAAAAACGCGGTTCAGACATGTACAAAGTTCCTTTGCTCAATCACGTCGTTGTGAATACTTGCAAGGGCATCTTCTGTTGTCATAGAAAAGGGGATATGTTGGACCTTTCCATAGGTATTCCCGGTACGAGGAATTGGCTACAGCTGCCTCGTCCTTCAATACCTGCTTTCGTTTTCAATGGATTGGCTTTCGATTGTTCCACAAGGCATTGCACTCTCCTGCTGGGCAGATATTCTAGTAGCAGGAGAAGAATTGTGATGTGTATTTATGATTCAGAATCCAACGCCTGGACTCAAGTTTCCATGATGGTCCCGGACCATTTTCGGCCTACTGGAAAGGGTATCTTCTGTAATGGCAAGTTTTACTGGGTGTCTCTGCCTCCTAATCCCCCTAATCCCATCCCTAATATCATGGTAGCCTTCCATATTGCCGACGGGCTTTGGACAGAAATCCCGTTGCCACAGAGATGCAAAAGGATTAGTCCACCTAACTTAAATTCTTACCCTGCTCCTTGTAATCTCTGGTTTTTGGCAACTGGAGGCTCTTTTAGCTTTAACTTTCTTATATTGTGAAGCTTCACTTTCTTATACACGAAAGTCTCTTTCAGCGCTCACACTTCACTTTCTCATACAGCTCTCCCAACTATTTCAAACATGAAAGCCTCTTTAAGCTCTCCTACTACCTCGCTGATGCTAGGCCTCCGAGATGAATTCTGAAGACACCTAAGCGCCACTTTGGCAACGATAGTGATTGATTTCATGTGATACTTTCCCTCCATCTTGCTGTCTATGATTTCCCTTATTTTTCCAGGATTTTCATTGATCCCGGCATAATCTCTGACCTGCAAAACATAATTATGGGTAGACACACATTTGAGAATCATAAATTATGTAGTTAAATGGGATGATTATAAATAAAAGTTGGATGATTAATTAGAAATAAAACCCTTACCCACGTTAGAGAGTAATCTTTCGTCAGCGGATAGATCCTTATCGTAGGCTTTTCTCCCACATATGATTTCTAATAAGACCACTCCAAAACTATATACGTCAGTCTTCTGAGTCAACAGACCAGTGGAAAGATACCTGTAAAAACATCCCCAGATATTATGAAATTGCGGCTACGCTTAACAATCAATTGAATTCCTGTAGTATCAAGATACTATTCGGAAGAGAATGCAAATTATAGTTGTAATTTACTCTGGATCCGCGTATCCGTAAGTTCCTTTCACCATATCCACGATAGGAGCCTTCCTATCCATTGTCATCTTTGACAAACTGAAATTCATCAGTTTTCCATTCAAATCGCTGTCGAGAAGGATGTCGGCACTCGTCACATCCCTGTGAATTATCATTGGAGTGCAGCACACGTGCAGGTATTGCAGTCCTTCAAAACAGAAATGGAGGGTGGATGAGATGAGAAATATGGTTAATCACGATTTCTCTTATTTACTTGTGGTCAAATACATAAAATCAAACAGCGTTTACACTACAATGGCCATGACTCTGTTCGCATATGGAAGTTGAATGAAGCAGAAGTATGGTGTGATGTAACAGAGGTTATGGTTTGGGAGATTATGAATCTTTGCAGGCATGTTTTCCCGAATTTTCCTATTTTTAGTTAGTGTTTTCAAATACAGCTTCCGCGGCAGGTGGAAATGTATTTTCAAAAATTGAAAGAAACATTTGTTAGCAACATCGTCATTTACAGAAACCTCTCTCAATTTTCTAACAATTGTTATGGTTTGGGAGAAACAATGGAAATGTATTTTCAAAAACTGAAAGAAATATTTGTTGGCAAAATCATCATTTACAAAAACCTCTCTTAGTTTTCTAACAACTGTTATGGTTTGGGAGAAACAAAGGTATTATAGGACCCTATTTTTCAGAATTTCGGGAGGAAAAAGCTCAAAGGCAGTTAGTGACATGGAAGCCACCTCATCAAATATGAGTTTCAATCAAATTCGAATTGCTCTTCTTTATCAACATAAATCTTCAAGGAGAGTACCAAAACTCTTCAAATGGTTTTAGTTACTTTGTGTTCTATTTTTGTAATACAGTTTTTAGATATTTGTAAAAGCTCTTGATATTTTTACCAAAATATTTTGTAAATAAATTGTATAAATACTTCATCAATTGAAATAATATGTGTGGGATTTTGATGCCAAGGCTCTTCACTTTGTAACAGCTTCTATTATAGTATTTCTAATGAAAGCCTTCCGGCTCCAGTTTGACATAATTTTGTGTTTTCTAGTATGTCTTTCTAGTGTTTCATATCTTATTTATACACATTTTCAAAGCATTTATATGAAGGTGTGGGTAAGTGTAGATTAAGTCTTAATCTCTCTTAAATCCTTTGTAAATTCATAGCCATTAAAAGATATTAGCTTATTAGACTATCTGTCTGGAATAGCTCCTCTTAAAATTGGTTTCAATTTGGCTTTCAGTTTCCTTTGAATATATTTTGTTGGGTTGTAGAAATCTTCTACACGCATCCAAATTTCCCTAGTTGTTAAGAAGTTTGTCTGATTGCTTAATTATTAGGAATCTCCTTACATTCTTCTATCATAATCCTTGAAACCCTAAGCCATTCTATCAAGCTGGAAGCTGACACGTTCTGAAGGGACCCAGTGAGAAAGGCCTTAAATCATGGATAGGGACTGTCATTGATCGACAACCACCCCCAGTTAAAACCAGAAATCTGGGCATTGTGCTTCAAAGGTTGTTGTTCAGTGACACATGAACAACATTAAACAAAGTTGTGTAACACTTGAGGGAGCCCCCTCTGGTTCAAGGGCCAACTTGAACCTAAGGGCAATTATAACTCATTGGTAATGAATTATAAATATGATGCTTCGTGAAAGTTGAAAGTTGTTTCGTTTTATTTCATTTTATAACATTTCATTTCATGTTAGATGTTATTTATTATAATGGTTACACTTAGCTTACAACTTTGGTGATTAATGATGATAAATGTTAAATATTGAATTTTGAAAGCTTGAAACTTTAAGATTGGTGAATCATGCGATTCAATATGTTGTATGTTACTATGTTACTAACTTGTGGACGTGGTTGATAAAGATAATAACTTCTAGATGATTGTTGTTATATGGTACAATCTATGTTTTTTATGTTTTTTATATCTAATTCATCATTCTACATGGTTTTGTTGACAGATATGCATCAAAATATAAAAAGTATAAAAATATATATATTATATAAAAAATTGCTCCCGAATCGCTCCCAAACCAAGAGCTTCTGAAAATGTCACTCCCACTCCCACTCCCACTACAACTCCCACTCCCCATTTTCGCTCCCACTCCCAAATAACCTTGGTTTTAACACTCTGTTAAGCTATGCTATCGGTCACATACACCTATAATCAACGAAGGACACATAATAAGAGGGAACACTTTCGATAGATATATGATTATCTATAATAAGCTCTTCTAGCTTTGCAAATCCGTGAGGTTCTCTAAACACGTCTGGAAACTGAGGTAACTTGTTATTCTAGTGAATACTTTTTTTTCTTTTTAAGGCTAATGAATAAATTTTTGGGAAGTTGAGTGAGCGGACGATTTTACTTGTGTTGCATGGGGTACGGAATCATAAAATCATTTTAATCAACGTTTTACTTGAGTCAAATTAATTTTAAATATTTTTAAGGAGTTGAGTAAGTTTTATTATAAGTGATTGTATGATTTATAATTATAATTTTGGTGGAATTTGATGATGAATTTAATACTCTGAAAATTTTAGGATGTTTAGATAGTGGAGACTTCACAACTTAAACTTGTGATCCCAACAAAATTTTTTCAGATTTCTAGAAAATTAGACCGGCTAATCGGAAAACCCTCCAAAACTTATATCACATCAATGTATATAAAAATTAGTGAAAAGTTGTGCTCAAGATGTGTCTATATATATATGTTGGAGAATTTTATTTATGGAGAAAAGTTGCGGTTGAGGCACATAAAAGTTACATAGTGGGAATTTGCATATCAAAAAAATTGTTTGTGATTGCTCAGCTACTACTTAGCTCTTTGAAAGCATGAGAACAAGAATTTTCTAATATTGAAAAGACCAAAATTCATAGTACTAGATGGTCATGCTAGGATTGAGAGGCCTTGTTAGACAAAAAAGACTATAAATTAAACTACTTTATGAAGCATTGTTAACAAAAATGCATGCAAATCGAGACCTTCTACTTGAATTCTAGAGGTAAAGAAGATGACGAGATCTGGGGAGGAACAAGTGGGCCCCTCAGAGGATGTGGCAAGCTTGAAGTTGTTGAAGGTTAAGAGTAAGAAAGGACTGCAATGGGAACAAGTTATATTGGAGAGGATTTCTCGAGACTGACGATGATTGCAACAAGGAAGACTACATTCTCAAAGTTAACTAGTTTGAGCACAACCACCTCCAATAAGTCTATTGTCCTCTTCAAATGGAGGTGAGATGATAACTAGATTTCTCCATTAAGACCACCCACCCCACCTATTGTGTCTAAAGTCTCAAATGTGAAACTCCATTAAAAGTCTAGAATTATGGAAAAATGGGTTTCCATTTAGAGATTTTTGCATGAGACTTTTTTGTTTTTGCATATGAGAGACGAGGATCAAAAAATCTTCAAAAGCAATCAAATGACAAAGATGAAGAGAATACAAAATAATAATACCTTAATAAAGGGTATAGACTTTAGCAAGATTATTAGACATGACCGTTAATTAAACTTGTTTTCTAAAATTCCTTCGAAATGTAAAGCGTCGAAAGCTACCCCAACACATAACTTATCTAAGATATGGAATCATTTTATGAATGTATTTGGAAAGTTCAAATAATTTTAACTCTCTACTATTTTACAAAATAATTTCCGTACTAGGTGTGAAGTTTGGAATCGCTTTATTAGTGCGTTTTTGAAAAGTTCGAATATTTTTTGAAGGAACTTTAGTGGATGTTAATAAAATTGAGTGGGTGGATGACTTTACTTGCGAGGTATGAAATCACTTTGCTAGTGTGTTTTCTAGAAGTCAAAATAATTTTAACCCTCCAACCAAGACAAGCTAGGTTAACAAATAATTTTTTTTAAAGGAAGTTTAGTTATGAAATCACTTTGTTAAAATGGTTAATTTTAACCTTCCAACCAAGGTAAGACATATGGTGAGTGGATGACTTGATTTGCAGTGTATAACGTATGGAATTAATTTATTGATTGTTTTTAAATGTGAAAATAATTTTAATTTTCTAACCAAGATAGTTATTTTATAAACAAGGATACATTGTGTTAGACATACAGGTCGATTTGGTTTTTTAAGTAAATAAAAATAATCACCATCTAAGCGTTCCTAAAGGTGTTTATCTTTCTCTCGAATGAATAGCTTTATTTGTTTACCCAAATCCCAGAACGAGTTCAAAATAATTTTGATTAAAAAGAAAAACAAAACAAAACAAAAA